>PVIH01003475.1:0-160042 GCA_004025045.1 Sigmodon hispidus
AGTGCCGGGGCTGGAGAGATGGCTCAGAGGTTAAGAGCACTGACTGTTCTTCCAGAGGTCCTGAGTTCAATTCCCAGCAAAACCACATGGTGGCTCACAACCATCTATGATGAGGTCTGGCGCCCTCTTCTGTAAAACTGTATGCATAATAAATAAATAAATCAAAAAAAAAATTAAAAAAAAAAAAAAAAAAAAAAAAGTCCAGTGCCAGGTGTTCCAGAGACCTCCAAATCAAGACAACCAGCACTCCAGGTTAATGCTGTATTGCTTGAGACACCACACTCATTGGTTATAGACATGAAAAAATCGAGTTGGTACTGACTAGAAAGTGTCCATCCTGATGGACAGCTTTCATAGTACTTTGAGGTGCTATGTAGGCTGCTGGAGGAAAAAATGCCAGCTATGAATTCTGTGAACTTCAATAATAACCATCTTGACAAGATGTACCTAGAAGTGCAATAGTGCCATGCATATTACGTGAGTAAGTAACAACTTTCTGAATTGACTGAAGTCCTGCTTCACAAGAGGAAACAGGTACCAAGTACTACATCCAGCCAAGAACTCATGATTGGGTAACTCTATCAACCTCCCCATAAGGCTCAGGAACCATTGCAGAAGGGGGGGGTGTGGGGTGATATGTTACATATTTTTAAAAAACCCTGAAATATCCAGAGACAACACACAGTCAAAACCTAGGCAGTCAGCTCAGGAATTTCTTGATCTTTGGATGGTGTTTGTCAGCCTGGTGGCTTTGTCATAGTCCATGTGAAACCATCGTTGTGCGGCCCCATCTTCCTTTTGGATACATGGCAGTTTGCAAGTAGGCATTGTCATGGATCACTGCAGAAAACTGATAAGAGACTAAAACCCAAAACAATATACAGGAAGCTAAATACATACATATTTATTCAGAATAGGATTAGTGATAATACAACAGCCCCTTCTTTTTAGTTATTCTTCTGTTCCATATCAGGTGGCTCCTCTGATATGATACAGAGATTTTGCATTTCTGATGTGATACAGAGATTTTGCAAATATGCTTGGGTTTAGAGAAGGAGAGAGCCACACTCTAGTTCCAAAGCCAGCTGTTTCATTTCTTACATTTTTGAAAGTTGCAATTTCCTTAATATTATTTTCTTTTTGAGATCCTGAGAAATTTAAAGATGAGATAGTTAATAGTTATAGTTTTCTGGTGACAGTTAAAGATGAGATAGTTAATAGTTACAGTTTTCTAATGACAGTTTTAGAAAAGAAACTCAGAAGTTAAAGTGTATAAGTTTAAGAGACATTGAAATATAGGTTTTAGTTAGTAACGCAACTTGGATACAGGGTGGACTAGGTACAATTCTTTGGACTCACCAAATTAGGATAAATAATGAAATATTTTCTTTGAATTTGCCAGTTGTTAATGAACTAGACATTGCTCATGTAACTATTGTTTGTATATATTGTATATAATTATTGTACCTATTGTATATGGTCTTTCTTATGTTATAACTTTCTCTTTTGATTTTTGACATAAAAGGGGATATGTGGAGATTTGTTAGATATTTAATAAAACCTGAAATATACAGAGACAACACATAGTCAAAACCTAGGTAGACAGCACAGAAATTTCTTGATCTTTGAGTATAAGGACAAACAACTGGGAATCAATGGCACACACCTTTAATCCCAGCATAGGGAAAACCTGGGAGTAGTGACCTGGGCCCTTAATCCCATAACTCCAGAGACAGAATTTTCTGTCTTTAAGTAGAATAGTTAACGACATTAATCCTACCCTGGATGGGATACAGCTGGTATTTAAGAAGGGCATCTAAGGTGGTGTAGAAAACCAGTAGAGCAGAAGCCATCAGGAGTGAGACTGAGGAAGTTGGAAGACAGCTGGGTGAGATTTGACTGTGGCGTTTCCTCTCTCTGATATTTTAACCTTTCCCTGATATTTGGCTCTGAATCTCTTCCAGTATAATCCAAATTTGTGCTACACCTAACCCAGCTGGCTTTCTACTGTTAGACAAATTGTAATATGTTTGAGCTTTCTTCTTGGAGAAAACATCAAATGACAGGTGATGCCGGTGCAACAGGAAAGGTCCTCAGTCCTTGGAAGACCTAGCTACCTTCTTCAGTAAGGTTGAGTCATGGTCAAGGCTGCAGGGCTTGTGGAGGTAAAGCCAAAGACAAGGAGTAAACCCCCATCACCAGGCTGGGCTGCTTGGTCAAGGAGATAAAGATCTAGTCCCTGGAGGAGATGTGTCTACTATTCCTACCCATTAAGGAATCCAAGATTATTGACTTTTCCTGGTTGCATCCCTGAAGAATGAGGTTCTAAAGATCCTGCTGGGGCAGAATCAAGACACTGCTGGCCAGTGGACCAAGTTCAAGGCTTTTGTTGCTATTGGAGACTATGATGGCCCTGTTGGTCTTGATATTAAGTGCTCCAAGCAGGCCACTGCCTTCTGAGGGGCCATCTTAGCCAAGCTTTTCATCATCCTTGTGTGAAGATGCTACTGGGGAAACAAGATTGGCAAGACCTACATCACCCCACATGCAGTGATAGGCCACTATGACTCTGTGCTGGCATGCCTCCTAGGAGCAGAGGCACTGGGCATTTGTCTCTGCTCTGAGATGTTCCCAAATTTTCTTAACCTGGTAGCCCTGTTGACCTAGGGCCCAGACTCAGTCAGTAGAGCATGAGACTCTTAATCTCAAGAGTTGTGAGTTCAAGCGTCATGTTGGGTGCCATTTTGTTGTGATAAGTTTTCTGGCCCAGACTTTCCAGTCTAGCCCAGAAGTTTGGACCCACTCTCAGCCCCACCAAAACACACACAGTCCCACTGCCACTTAGGCCCAAATAATCACATGCAGGCTGCATTCACGAACTTGTAACAGCTATGATTGCCTGCACAGGCCTGGACAAGATCAAGCCAGTCAACACTCTAACTTTGGGGGGAGGGAGGGAGGTGTTCAAGAGTCCTCATTTCTAACTGAAAAGCTGTGAATGGCTGATGGCTTCTCCAGAAGGGAGTCAGTTGTTGTTTTTTATGGGTGTGGTTCCTGGAAGGTCCATCATTCTTTAGAGGATGATCCTATATCTGAGAGCACTGGAACAACACAAACTGAACTTAATGGATTATTTAAAAAATAAAAGATGGGGTGGGAGAGATGGCTCAGCGGTTAAGAGCACTGACTGTTCTTCTGGAGGACCTGAGTTCAATTCCCAGCATCCACTTGGCAGCTAACAACTGTCTGTAATTCTAAGATCTGACACCCTTACAGTTAACATGCAGGCAGAATACCAACTCCCATAGAATAAAAATAAATATTTAAAAAGGAACTGCTTTTCAAAAAAAATAAAAATAAAAGATGACACAAAATTTAGTGGGATGGGGAGGTGGGAACGGATCTGGGAGCAGTTATAAAGTAGACTGAAGGTGAATATGGCTACAATACACTGCACAAAAAAACTTTTAAAAAAGTCTTTGTTCTTCTTTTGTTCTGTTTTTTTTTTTTTTTTTTTTTTTTTTTTTTCAGACAGGGTTACTCTGTGTAGCCCTAGCTGTAGACCAGGTTAGCCTTGAACTCCAAGATCCAAGATCTGTCAGCCTCTTCCTATGCTGGTCAGATATATGCTATCATGGCTGGTAAAATTCTCAAAATTATATATATATGTATACATATGTAATATCATATATATTAGTAGATTAAAGAGTATTATATATAAAATATATATTAGATTTAAAAAAATAATATCTGACTGAACTTTGTGATTTACTATCTAGATGATGTTCACAAATTTCTTTTTTTTTTTTTTTAACTTTATTTATTTATTTATTTGCCTTGGTGTTTGCCTGGAACTGGAACTACAGACAGTTGTTAGCTGCCATGTGGGTACTGGGAATCGAACCCGGGTCCTCTAGAAGAGCAGACGGTGCTCTTAACCGCTGAGCCATCTCTCTAGCCCCGATGTTCACAAATTTCAAACACACTGGGCAGTGACTTCATCAGTACAGGGAAGATAATATTACTGTTTTTTTCCCACTTCACAAAGTTAGCAATAATAACAAGAAAAATGGAGTCACTTAGGAACGTAGTTTGTATCTATGAAGCACTGTGTGATTTGGATGGGATCTCATTGTTTTCACTATGGAACAAACTCAAAGTTCAACAGCAACAGAAACCACTAAGAGAACAGAGTTAACAAGTCCTGCCCACAGCTCAGGCAGAGAAAGGTGAGCATAGCCAGCTTGCAGGCCGTCAATGTTCTGTTATGATGTTGTTCCTTTTTCTCCAGGACCCCTTAACAATCTCTAAGGAATTCCCTCCAGCTGTGAGCAGTGTGAGTGTGTTTCTACAAACCTGGACTGCTTCCCTGCGAATCTGTGTTGGAGCCCAGCCTTCCAGTGTCTAAAGCAGACATATTTCCACTCAGGTATCCAGAACCTCAGCTTAACCTCACTGAACAAATCATCTTTCTTATCCACATTCTTCTCTCAATGCTCCCCCCAATTCTGTCAGTTTTACCACTAGATTTATCAAGATATAACTGACAAGTAAAAATTGTTTTTATTTCAGTAGTACATGAGATTCAGGATATGGCATGAAATGATCACCAGAGTCAAATTAATATGCCTGTCACCTTGCATGTGTTGTGGTAAGAATAGTTAAGATTTATTCTTGCAAAATATTTTATGAAGGCAATGCACCATTATTAACTGCAGTTATTCTGTGCATTATTAGGTCTATAAAACATATCCATTTTATAACTGAAAAATTGCTACCTTCCATCATCTTCCCTACCTTTGCCCCTTGGGAATAACTTTCCTCTTGCTATATTCTTTGAATTCACTGTTTCTAGATTTTATATGTAAGTGAAATATTTTTTTGTGTACCTGATTTATTTCATGTAATATAATGCCCTCCATGTGTCATAAATTGCAGATTTTTTTAACGGATGAATAATATTCTGTTATTATGAATGTCACTTCTTTATCTACTCAGCTATGAATAGATATATAACCTGATTCTATATCTTGCCTATTATGAGTAATGCCATAATAAATATGTGGGTACAGTCACCTCTCTGTTTTCTTTTCCTTGTGCATGTGGCAATGCTGGGATCAAATGACAAAGTTTGCATTTTAAAATTATACTATTTATTTGTTTGTTTTTTTTTATATGTGTATGGATGTGTCCTGTGTGTGCCAGAGAACAGATGTGGCAGTTACAGGATAACTGGAGGAACTTGACTCTCTCTTTTCACCATGAGGGGCCTGGGAAATTGAAAGCATGTCTGTAGACTTTGTGGCAAGTGCCTGTTGAATCATTTCTCTGGCCCTAAAGTTTTTTTTTTTTTTTAGAGAAATGTTTATACTGTTATTATAATGGCTGTGTCAGTTCTTATTCCACTAAAACTATATAAGGAATTTCTTTTCTCCAAATCCTCACCAACATTTAATACCTTTTGACATCTTCTTAGAAGGTTTATTTATGTATGTATTTTATGTATATGAGTGCTCTATTTGCACAAATAACAGCAGAGGGCATCAGATCCCTCTAGAGATGGTTGTAAGTCACTATGTGGTTGTTGGGAATTGGACCCAGTCAGTGCTCTTAACCACTAAGTCATCTCTCCAGACCACCTTTTTGATGATGAGGACTTTTTGACTTTTTGATGACAGCTATTTCAAAAGGTAGAGGTGGTATTTCATTGTGATGTTGACTTTTATTTTCTTTAAACACTGTTTTTTGAGATTTATTTTATATGTATGAGTGTGTGTATGTATGTGTACCGTGTGTGTGTGTGTGTGTGTGTGTGTGTGTGTGTGTGTGTGTGTATCTGGTACCCAGAGAGGTCAGAAGAGGGTCCTGGATCCCCTGGAACTGGAGTTACAGATGGTTGTGAACCTCCATGTGAATGCTGAAGCTCAAATGTGTCTAACCACTGAACTACCTCCCTAACGTAACATTTTTTAGATGGTTAGTGCAGATGACACCATTTCATATATCTGTTGTCCATTTGTTTGTTTTCTTAGGGAAAATATCTGCCCAGGTCCTTTATTTTCTTGATTGGAAAATCTGCCTTTTTGCTATCAGGTTCTATGAGTTTCTAATATATTTGGACATTGACCCCTTATTGGATATGAGGTGTTCAAGTAATCCTCTCCCTTTTCAGACTGTCTTAATTTTTCCTTCCTTTGCTATCTGTGACCACTTTTCTCTTAGTCATCTGATCTCACACCTTGATACTTCTGACTCCAGCTCTATGTAAAATAATAATGTCTTGATTATTATTTTTTAAAGACTTATTTATTATGTATACAACATTCTACCTCCACCATGCCTGTGTGCCAGAAGAGGGCACCACATCTCCAGATAGATGGTTGTGAGCCATCATGTGGTTGCGGGAATTGAACTCAGGACCTCTGGAAGAACAGCCAGTACTCTTAACCTCTGAGCCATCTCTCCAGCCCTCTCTTGATTATTTTTAAATTGCATTTCTAAAGTATATTTCTTTTTCACTTACTAGCTTAGTGCAGTTTATGTGGCTATAATACAATACCCAAGGTTGAGTAATTTATAAGGAGACAAAGTTCATGAGCTCCGTCCTGGAGGTCCTAGAACATTGTTCCTGAATCTCCTCAGAATCTGCTGGGGGTCTCATTCTACTTCAGATCACGGTACTAAAGTGAAGGAGTGAGAGGCTTGTGGAAGAGTGTACACACAAGAGAGAGGTCGAGGGTGGGGAAGCTGACCCACCCTAGCAACCCACTCTTGGTAGTAATTAATGCAGGACCACATTGTTGGTTTCGTACATGAGAACAGACTCCTTACCTGCTGCCACCCTAGAGTGTATTTGGGGAAGTTGCCGTGCAGCCTTCTTATAAGAGAACAGGTGGGCACAGATTTACATAGCCACGCCTAGGGGCCGTGCCCTCCATATACAGGGGTATTCTGCAGGCACCATGTCAGATTATTAGATTAGTGTATTTACCATGTCAGGTTATTGGACTAGCACGTTTACCATGTAGTTGCTATGTGCCAGGCTTCGTACACACATTACTTCATTCCCATGAGATAGAGCTAACCCAGAGAAAAACATTTACTTATGAAGGTGGTACCACCATGAACTAATGGCTCTCCACATGACCATGCCTCTTGAAGGTCCCATCACATGTCAAGACAGTTACATGGGGATCGAGTTTGTATAATTTGGTGTGTGTGTGTGTGTGTGTGTGTGTGTGTGTGTGTGTGTGTGGCATATCCAAGTCCTAGTGTTTGCCTCTCCTATTCCCCTGTGGTAGTTTGAATATATATTGATCCCCACAAGCTCATAGGGAGAGGCATGATTAGGAGGTGTGGTCTCATAGAAGTAGGTGTGGCCTTGTTGGAGGAAGTGATTCACCATGGGCTTTGTGGTTTCTTATATCCAAGCTGTACACCCAGTGTCTTCGTTCACTTCCTGTTGTCTGTGGATCAAAACAGGATTCTCAGCTCCTTCTCCAGTACCATGTCTGCCTCCATGCTGCCAAATCCCACCATGATGATAACGGACTGAACCTCTGAACTATGAGCAAGCCGCCTCAATCACATGTTTTCCTTTAAAACAGTTTCTGTGGTCATGGTGTCTCTTCATAGCAGTAGAAACACTGATTAAGACACCCTCATTCCTGCTTACACCATTAGAGCAGCCTCCCCCCTCCCCTTATTCTGAGATCTGTGGCAGGTGCAACAGACAGCACTATCTTTTTAAGACACAATCTACATATCATTCCATACAGAGCATTTCACGAAGTCCAGGAAGGTTCTGAAGTAGAGTCTAAACCCAGAATTTCAGCCACCACAAGCAGACTCATCATGAGCAAATGTAAGATCACTCTGCTTACAGTCTACAAACTGTAGAAAACATTTGTGATACATATGACAATAGGCTGGTATGCTTAATGGGTGCCGTTGAGCTTTAAAAAAAAAATTAAGTAAAAGAGTCAGGTGTGGGGGCTGGAGAGATGGCTCAGCGGTTAAGAGCACCGTCTGCTCTTCCAGAGGACCCGGGTTTGATTCCCAGCACCCACATGGCAGTTAACAACTGTCTGTAGTTCCAGTTCCAGGCAAACACCAAGGCAAATAAATAAATAAATAAATAATAAATAAATAAAGTTGTTTTTTTTTTTTTTTTTTTTTTAAAAAAAGAGTCAGGTGCACTTGTTCGCTCTAGTAATTTCAGTTCTTGGGAAGCCAAGCCAGGAGGTTTATAGTTTATTTCAGGGTCGGTTGGACTACATAGAGAGTTCCAGATAAACCTGGGCTTTTAAAACTGTTCCCATCCCCCCCAAAAAATCACTATGAAGGGATTGAGAGTGTAGGTCAGCTGTAGAGTGATCAGCTTGTCTGGGGCTCGAGTTCAGTTTTCAGGGTGTTCTCTCTCTTCTCTGAGGAAAAAAAAAATTATAATCCCTTGGGACCCACATGTTAGGAGGGAACAGGCTCCTGCAAGTTCTCCTCTGACTGGCCATATACCCATAGGTCCACACAGATACATCTAATAATAAATAAATTTTAAAAGCTATATATATGTATATATACACATATTATATTTGCATATGTGTGTATATATACATACACACACACATATATATAATATAGGGATGATTCTTTTACTCAAAAAGAATTCAGACAATTATAGCAGGGAGCTAAACTAACAATTATACAGAGTTCATTTGTATGTATTTATCTGTATATGCATGTGTATTCTTGATATTTATTTGTGTGTATGTGTGCGAGTGTAAGTTGTGTGCTATGGCACACACATGGAGATCCGAGGACAACTCTTATGAGTGACTTCTCTATTCCTACCCTGTTGAGACAGGGTCTCTGGTTTCTGCTGCACTGCATATATATACTAGGGGTTAAGAGGCCCAGGAACTTCAAACATCCCTTCCTGTCTACATTACATCTCACTGTGCAAGGGCTAGGATTACAGGCACACACCATCACATAAGGCTTGCTGTACTCCAGGGAGCAAACTTGGGTATGAACCAATAATTACCTCAAATTGGTCTCTATGTTTGATGCAACCCAGATGAAATCTACATAGAATCCATTACAAATTAATTAATACTCCCAAGTTTATTCTGGAGAATAAACAAGAATTTTTAAAAAGTATAAAGAACAATTAGAAGTACTTTGCCTGACAATGCCAACATGTAGTTTAAGACACCGGTAGACAGATAACATGTTATTGAGAGGATATGAGAATCAGTGTAATATAACATACTTTCCAGAAACACCCTTAATTAAAAGCTTGCTTTCTTTTGAGTTTTCAAATTAGAAAGGAAGTAATAGAGCATTTGATGAACACTGTTGGAATAATCACTGGTTATGGGGAAAGAATCTTATACTTAAGTTGAGTATGGCTGGAGCACAGCTCAGTCTAGAGCACTTGTGTATGGGGCCTTGGATTTGATCTTTAGCATCACAAAATGGAGCACTGAATTTCCTTTTCTCCATGTATTTCTTTCTTACTGTCATTGTAAAAATAAAAATGGTCTCTGTGGGGTGCTTAGGAGAGTATGTGATTTATAACAACATTCAAGTTAACATTAGCTCCCACCAGCAATCATTGGAAGTTAAAATAACTATTACACTCTCTGGACTTGCAAGCAAACAAAAACCCAGATATTCACTTCATGATGTTCTTAGGACAACTGGTCACCGAAACACCGTACAAAATGCCTGTACTGCTTGGTATTTAAGTTACAGATCATTTGCCCCAAATTTAATAATGTGTCTCTATCACACACACATAAACACACACACACACACACAGACACACACACACACAGACACACACACACAGACACACAGACACACACACACACACACACACACACACGGATGTGTCCTTAAAAGCAACATACCAAACACAAATTAACAGCTTTAAGCCCTAAAGGACTCAGTACTGTTTCTCTAAATGTCTGAGCTTAATTTCCAAAAAGGGTTTTTTAGGCCAAATGTTTCCCAGAAACTCAAATGACAGAGTGGAGCAGGGGAATGAGAAGGCATACAGTTATGTCTTGGCCCAATTACACATGCAACCAGCTGCCTTGCAGTCAGGCAAATTCTGAGACATTTGTTTCCTCACACAGAAAATAGTAAGAACTGATGCTTGTTTTTTTTTTTTTTTTTTTTTTTTTTTTTTTTTTTTTTTTTTTTTTTTTTTTTTTTTTTTTTTTTTTTTTTTTTTTTTTTTTTTTTTTTTTTTTTTTTTTTTTTTTTTTTTTTTTTTAATTTCAGAGACAGTTGAAGAGGCACACACACCTTGCAGATCTAAGTGACAAAATTAGGTATTTGCTGGTATGTGGGTCTTCTAGTTCATATCATGATAAACAATGAATTCTTGACCTTCCTCTTCCTAATCATCCTCTTTTTTTTTTTAATCTTCACTCAACATAATTATTTCTTAAATTGAATGTGAATCAAACTGAATTTGTGTGAAGGCGTTAAAATACTACCTGTTTCTTGCTAGGAATTATAAAGAATGTGTGGATAATTAATTTCATGTCAGCTTGGCTGTGTCAGAGTCCAGGTATTTGGCCAAAAGTTCTTTTGGCTTTTCTGTGTTTTAATGAGATCGCCATTTAAATTGGTAGACTGTGTAAAGCAGCCACCCTCCCTAATGTGGGGAGGCCTCAGCCAATCAGCTGACGGCCTCAGTAGAACAAAAGGCTGCTTTCTCTCAAGTATGAGAGAGCTCTGCCTGACAGCCTTCAATGAGACTGGAATAATGGCTCACCTAGTTCTCTGGCCTTCGGAACCCACACTGGGACGTTTAGACTCACTAGCATTCACAATCACATGAAATAGTTTCTAATAATAGGTATGCACACTATTATTATACGGGGACTTTCTAGATTGTTCTTGAAGCTACAGCAGAATTTTCCTAACAGGTAATATCTAAACATAGTGTGCATTTTCTGGTATTTGTGTCTGAATTGCAAATACATGGAGACTTCCAATGAGAGTTTTCTAGTGATTTCTTTCCTATTCCCACTTGCAGCCTTGAGAGTTATTTTGTGATGATGGTGGTGACGATGATTATTACTAATGAGACAGGACCTTGTCTTGTAACCCAGGCTTCTCTGGAATTTGCGATCTTACCTCTGCTTCCTGAGTGATGTTATAGGTTTGTGACATCATGCTTGGCTCTATTTCACCGTGAATGATTTACATAGAATCTTCTGGTACTTATGATCCCAGAAGAGTGGAGTGGGAAAAGGCACTGAGGGCAATTGGGTCACTGGATTTACAGAATTTCATCTTCTCATCATGCCCTTAGATCATGTCAAATGCAGGCCATTGCTGACAAAGGGATGACAGGTAAGAGAAGCTTCATGGGCTGGGCAGAGTGGCACTTGCCTTGAATTCTAGTACTCAGGAGGCTAAGATCATGTCTGATCTCTTGAGTCGAGCATGCTCTACTTCTAGACCAGTTAGAGCTCCAAAGATAAAGAAAAAGAAAACCCTCAGATAAGATAGCGTAGTGCTCCACAGAAGCAAGACAGATTATGTAAAAAATAAAGTTAATCTGGAGATAATGCACACACCTATAATTTTAGCATTTAGGAAGTTAAGCAGGAGGGTTACTTGGAGTCTGAGGCCAATCTAGACTGTATGGTGAGTTTCAAGTCAAATTGTACTACAGATTGAGGCTCTGGCTCAAAACAACAACAACAAAAACCAAGGAGCAGGGATAGTTAAGAACGAGGAATCTGGGGGCTGGAGAGATGGCTCAGAGGTTAAGAGCACTGACTGTTCTTCCAGAGGTCCTGAGTTCAATTCCCAGTAACCACATGGTGGCTCACAATCATCTATGGTGACACCTGGTATACTGTAAACATAATAAATATTTTTTTTAAAGAATGATAATTCAATTATACCTTGCCAGTCACTTACGGAAGCCTGGTGGAACAGTCCTGACTAGTTAGTAAACATAAAGAATGAATGCTAATGACCCCAATTAGCTGTCTGGTGACTAGTTTTCCTCTCTCATTTAGTCACTTGTTCTTCTGTCCAACAACTCAGTCATACATTGGGTTTGTTTGTTTGTTTGTTTGTCTGTTTTTTCTAGAATACACTATGAAGTAATATCTTGCATTTTCTTCTTACTGACCAAAGATTAGCTGAGTGGTTGGTTGGAGGGGCTTTTTTTCTAAACAATGTATCTCTGTAAATAGAAAGTCTTTATTTTAGACAATGTATCTTGTTTAAATTATCCCCACTCACCCCTCCACCTCCCATGCATCCCCCAACACATTCCCCTCTCCACTTCTTATGTCTTTTCTGTCTTTTTCCTCCGTAAACCCAGTGAGTACCATTACTACTGCCTACTGGAAAGCTGACTGCCGTAGTGAACTTGATCTTGTGAAGGTGATTTCATGAGTGCAATGCCCTTGCCCTGTCCAGAAGACAGCCTTTCACAGCACTCTTCTCAACCCTCCAGCTCTTACATTTTTTCTGATCCTCTTCTTTGATATTCACTGATCCTTTCAACAGGGCAGATGGTAGTAGCTGTGGACACCGATGTCCTATTTGGGGCTGAGTCAAGAATCACTTACTCTCAGCAATTTGAAGTTATAAGTCTGCATTAACTGTTAACTAGTGCAGAGACAAGTTTCTCTGGCCAGTGTTGAGGGTAACACTAATCTGTCTATGTGTATGAACATAAATATTTAGAAGGCAGCTTGACAGCATGTCTAATTTAGAAAGATAACTGTAGAAGGTTCCTCACTCCAGGGACTACGGCCTTCCCAGCCACAGACTTTTGACTACGTTTGCAGCATCAAGCATGAACTTCCTCCTGCAGAAAAGGCAGGCCCCAACTCCAATCCAAAAGAGTGATTATTCTCATAACCTTTGGGCCACTATTGCACCAATGGGCATATTTTGATTGGCACCCCAGAATAGTAGCATGTAGGTTTTGCTGGTGGATAATACTGTTGATTGCTTTTCTCTTTGCATAGCATCTTCTGGCATTATAAAAGATATCTACTATGAAAACGATCCCCTATGAAAGCCATCATGTCCATTTCAGCTTGGTTTATCCATGTCCTGCAACTGAAGTATGTTGTATTTTTAGCCACAGAGCCTTATCCTCTAGTTCTGATGGACAACCAAGAGCAATAGCTGTAGCCTATGGTGTTTGGGAAACTATTCTGTTTGTCAAGGGATGACAATTTACAGGAAGATATTCCACACCCATCACTGAGATTTTGATTTAATCACTCGTATTCTGGGAGAGGGATAGTCCACCCATGTATAATACGTGTATTAAAACTCTTTAAAATATATGTTTTCGTTTTTTATGTGTAGGGCGTTTTTACCTTTGTGTATGTCTGTGCATCACACTCTTGCACTACCTGCAGAGAACAAGAGAGGTCATCAGATCCTCTTCCACTAGAGTTACAAATGTTTGTGAGCCACCATGTAGATTCTAGGAACTTAAACCTGGGTTCTTTGTAAGAGTAACAAATGCTCTTAACAATTGAACCCCGGGGCTGGAGAGATGGCTCAGCGGTTAAGAGCACCGTCTGCTCTTCTAGAGGACCCGGGTTCGATTCCCAGCACCCACATGGCAGCTAACAACTGTCTGTAGTTCCAGTTCCAGGCAAACACCAAGGCAAATAAATAAATAAATAAAGTAATAAAGTTTAAATAAATAAAAGTAAATAACTTTAAAAAAAAATTGAACCCCTTCTTTAGTCCCTATGCTCAGTGTTAAGAGTACTTATTGCTGTTGCAAAGGACCCACTTCGAAGAGAGAAAATTTAGCTGAAGAAACCCCATTTTGTATTTTACTAGCTATTTTATAAAAAGGTAGAATAAAGTTTAGTTTCGCATTCCTGGCAGGGGACCTACTCAGTTCTGGGAGAAGAATAGTCATGCCTGAGCAGTCCTGGTAAAAGAACATGTTCTAAAAGAATAGACCTAGCAGGTTCCCCAGTTCTGAGAGAAGAATATTTTTATACCTGCCCAGTTCTGGGAGAGAAATAGATTCTTGCTTGCCCAGTTCTGGGAAAAGCCAGCCACCCCATGTAGGGTCCAGGTGGGGTCCAAAGATGCTCTGGGGCAGAAAGACCCTAGGCATGAACCAATCAGCAGCACACCAGCACTATGCCCCCAAGCAACCAGCATTGTTGCCTAAGCATGAGCCAATCAGTAGCCAATCAGCCAGCACTATACTCCCAAGCAACCAACTCTGTTGTAGCTTTTGCCTCTAAAAGACCCCTTGTAACCAAGGACAGCAGCTACTCCTTGCTCTGTATCGCAGAGGCTTGGGGGTAAGCTCCCTGCCTGGCTTGTATTGCGCTGCCAATAAACCTTGCTGTTGCATTCCAGACACTCCTGTCTCTGGTGGTGACTCTGGGGCTCAAGCTTTGGGCAGAACAACTTGAGTTCCCAGTGTCTGTATGGTGCCTCACAACCATCCCTACCTCCAGTTTTGGTTCAGAGGACTGATGTTCTCTTCTGAACTCCAAGAGTACCAGACATGTGTGTGGTGCATACACATACATACAAGCAGGCAAAACACTCACACACATAACAAATAAAGCCTTAAAAAAAATCACATTTTTAATTTGCTCACAAAGTGGTGGATTTCCATATACCATTAGCTTTGCTATTCACTATTCTCAGAACTAACATCTCTGCTTAAACCTTTAATTCCCAGCATTCCCTTCTATTTTCATATCCTAACTGTTGTACTATCCACTTTCTCATGGGTCCTTTTTAGCTTCCTGAACTCTACAAATTAAGCACACAAATCTAAAAATTTAAAGCTAGTGTCTGCATGAGATGAACATGCATCGTTTGTCATTCTGGGCCTGGTTGTCTCTTTTAATACAGTATTTTACAGTTCAATCCATTCTCTTGCAAAACTTACTTTTCTTTATGGCTGCTATTTTGTTGGATATTGGAATAGCAACATTGGTTACTCTAAGGTAATATCTCTCTTTTATGGTGAGATGCACTTCTTGGAGGTTTCTGCCTTGTGATCCAGTCTATGTCTTTTGAGAAATTGAGACCATTAATATTCATAGTTACTACTGAAGGTTATGTGTTGATGTTTGTGTTGATTTTGTAGTGTTTGTTCCTTTCTTTTTACCTATTGCTTATTATCATTCTAGTATGGTTTATACTGTACTGTGGCCTCATCATGGATGGATTTATTTTTCCTCTTGAAGGATTCCTTCAACCATCTTCTGCAGGGCTGGTTTAGTGACCATAAATTCCTTTAGTCTATTTGTATAATGGAAGATATTTATTGTCCTTTAATTCTGACAGATAGCATAGTATTCTGGGCTGGTAGCTGTTATCTTTCAGAACTTGAAATGCACCACTTGAAGGCCTTCTTCCTTTTAAAGTTTCAGATGAATAATTTCATACTATTCAGATGAATCTGCATTTCCATGTGAACTGATGTTTCTTTTTGCTTTCAACATGCTTTCTTTGTTCTGTATATTTAATGTTTTAATTATAATCTGACAAGAGGAGGTTCTTTTCTGGTCATGTCTGTGTGTTGCCTCATATATCTTTACGGGCATCTCTTTCCCTAACTCTGGGAAGTTTTCTATTATGATTCTTTTGAAGATTTTTTTTTTTATGACTGTATGACAAGATTCTTTTCTATGCCTATACCCCATGATTTTGGCCTTTGCAGAGTGTCTCATATTTCTTAGGGAGATCACTGGTATCTTTTTTTTTTTAAAGATTTATTTGTTATGTATACAGTGTACAGAAGAGGGTACCAGATGTCATCATAGATGGTTGTGAGCCACCATGTGGATGCTGGGAATTGAACTCAGGACCTCTGGAAGAACAGTCAGTGCTCATAACCACTGAGCCATCTCTACAGCCCCCACTGGTATCTTTTTATTTTATCTTTGCTCCTGTTGGTTGGACAACAACCGTGTTGCAGTTCCCCCATCTTGTCTTCAAGTGCAGACCTTATATTCTCTCCTTATCACCTCCACTGCTGAGACTTTCCACAGGTTTTTATTGGACTTACTGTTTTTTTTTTTTATTTACACCATGCCAGTTATTTATTTATCTATTTATTTATTTTCAAATTTTCTAAATATTTATTTATTTATTTTAAAACTGTGTAAGGGTGTCAGATCTTGGAATTACAGACAGTTGTTAGCTGCCATGTGGATGCTGGGAATTGGACTCAGGTCCTCCGGAAGACCAGTCAGTGCTCTTAACCTCTGAGCGATCTCTCCAGCCCCTATTTATTTATTTTTAAGATTTACACACCTGGCAATTTTTCTTTGCCTGGATTACTAGTATTTTTTTTAATCAGCTTTGTTCTTTCAGTTAACATATTTTCAGTGTTCAAGTGGGACTTAGATATGGTAGCATTGAGTATGTAGTTCAGAAAATATTTCCTCAGTCTAGGTGCTCTGGGTGCCTGGTGTAACTCTATCTTATTACCTGTGTAAGATATTAACTAGGAGAATAACTGTGCCTGTTTGCTATTACCACTGTGCACTAGTTGATCACTAACAGTGGCCCTTATGTCTTTAGTAACTGTTGGAAGATAAACAACCAAGACAGTGTGGAGTAGACTTGGATTTCTTTTCTTTTCTTTTCTTTTCTTTTTATTTTTTTAATGTGAATTGGTGTTTTACCTGCATGTATAACTGTGTAAGGGTGTCAGATCTTGGAATTACAGACAGTTGTTAGCTGCCATGTGGATGCTGGGAATTGAACTCAGGTCCTCTGGAAGAACAGTCGGTGCTCTTTACCGCTGAGCCATCTCTCCAACCTGTAGACTTAGATTTCTGTTGGTAGAAGAGAACTAGAATGGGTAAGGAGGATAAAGTATTAGATTAATTTTGAAACAAAACAAAGAAAATTGACATCTGTAAAACATAGCTGGGAGCTGGGTGGTAGTGGTGCACAGCCTTAATCCCAGCACTCTGGAGGCAGAGGCAGGAGGATGTCTGTGAGTTCGAGGGACATCTAGGGCTGTTACACGGAGAAACCTTATCCTCCAAACAAAACAAGCAAAACATAGCTAGGAAGGGAAAGTTAGGATCCTGTTGGGGTCCACAGATTTTAGAGATTGTCAAATAATGGAAGGTTATAATTAAGTAGTAAAAAAAGCAGATTATAGAATGAGAGAAAGAAGAAATAAAGATTGTATGAGGTATGACTGGGGTAGAGTAGAGAATGTCTTACAGTAAATTGGTGGGGAAACATACCCAGCAGATCTAGCAACATAAAAACGAAAGCAAAGCCATCATGAGGCATATATGCAAGAGTAGAATTGAAGTGATAGAAAACAAGAGGCAAAGTCAATACTTGTGGAATGAATTGCTGCCACAGCTATCCAGAGTAGAAAGATGAAATGCTCATTGCTTCCTGGCTCCATGTGTTACTGTGTGGCAGAATGGCAGCCTTAGTGCTTTGGAGGCTCAAACACACTTCTCTTCATAGAGACATTCGTCTTATATTTGAGTCAGGGAGAGAATATGTGTGCTGTCTGGAGGGAAATCTCATCATTAGAGAGAGGCTGTGATGCTGAGCATGTGTGCATGCACGCTCACACACACACAGAGGCAGGCATGACACTGAGGTTAGCTGTCTTCCTTGGTTGCTTTCCACCTTATTTTTGAGACAAGGACTCTCACTGAACCTAGAACTAACTGAGTAGCTGGACTGGCTGGCCAGCAAGCCCAAGGCACATGCGGCCTGTTCAGCTCTCTATGTGAGTGCTTAGGGAAGCATTTTCATGCCTGAGTCATTTCTCCAGGGCAATGTTCACATTCTAAATGTGTTACCATAATGGTCAGTGTTTTTTTTTTTTTTTTTTTTTTTTTTTTTTTTTTTTTTTTTTTTTTTTTTTTTTTTTTTTTTTTTTTTTTTTTTTTTTTTTTTTTTTTTTTTTTTTTTTATCAACTTGACACAAACTAGGGTCATCTGGAAAGAGGCAACTGCAACTTAGACAATGCCTCCATAAAACTGGCCTGTAAGCAAGCTTGTGGGCATTTTCTGGATTAATAATTGATGCAGGTGACCCCAGCCCACTGTGGACAGTGCCACCCCAAGGTAGGTGCTCCTGTATGAAAAAGCAGGCCGAGCAAACCACGGGGAGCAAGCCAGAAAGTAGCACCCCTCCATGGCCTCTGCTTCAGCTCCTGCCTCCAGGTTCCTGCCCTGTCTTCCCTTCATGATGGATTATAAGATGTAGGATGAAATAAACCTTCTTCTCCCCAAGTTCGGTCATGGTAGTTGTTGTTGAGGCAGATTCTCTCTCTGTAGCCCCGGATGTCCTGGAACTCAGAGATCCACCTGTCTCTGCTTCTCTGGTGCTAAGATTAAAGGTGTACGCCCTCAATGCCCACCAGTCATGGTGCTTATCGCAGCAATAGGAAGCAAAGTAGGACATCACCAAGAAGCAGTGCCCAAATAACAGGTCCTAATTATTTTTACTACAATCATAGGTGGCAATATTTTCTTCTTGATAGACCCCAGACTCAGGGTACTATCCTCGGGAAGAGGGGCCCCAAGAACTCAGACTCCAGGCTGTTGATGTAAAATAACATGAGGTTTATTTCATCTGCAGACGGGCTACCTCCCTGCCTCGGGAAGCAAGGGAATAGCCAGGGAGGGACAATCCCATATCTCTTTTAAAGGCTAAAAAAACCATAAAATCACCATAGCAACAGGGGCAACACATGATTGGTCACTTTAAAGGTCACACTATAATCATAAGGTTGCTCACAGTGGTCATGGGGTTGCCTGAAGACCAGCTGGTCAGGGGGCTTTTACAACTGGGTGTTGGTCACCGCTATTCTGCTTGGAACTTCTGGTATTTTAATCACAGGTTCGACCAGACCATTATGTCCTAACTGAGTTGATTATGGCTATCTGGGCTGGGTCACTCTGTTTCCTGGGACAGACTTTTAGACTTTTAGTTCCTTGTTCTCATGGGGGTTGCTCTGCTGAATATCTGAACTGAATGCCTGAGTCAAGCCCTAGAACCCAGGGTCCTTCATTCCCCTATTTTCTTTTTGGGTACTGTATCAATCATGAGACTCTGGCAATATGCTCATGGCAGTAGTCTATCTAAGAGATGGTCTTGTGACCCACCCCTGCAGGCCCAAACTGATCTGCAAGGTCTCAAAAGAGCAACTGGGACCTGACTTGCAAAGCCAACTCTAGGCTGTAGGGACCTTTGGCCTCTACAAAAAGATTTGTCTCTTATGCCAGGTTTTCTTTTAACTTAGCATTTCAACCTTTTAGGGGTTTGGGTTTAACGGGGCATAGTAGGTTTTCTTTATTATTGCTTTAAGCTGACATTGAGGCGTTGTTCTTAGGGCCCCAAAAGGTTGAAAAGCTCGGGGCTGGAGAGATGGCTCAGCGGTTAAGAGCACCCTCTGCTCTTCCAGAGGACCCGAGTTCAATTCCCAGCACCCACATGGCAGCAAACAACTGTCTGTAGTTCCAGTTCCAGGCAAACACAAAGGCAAATAAATAAATAAAGTTTTAATAAAAAAAAAAAAAGAAAAGCTAGTAAAGGAACTAGGCTCCAGGGCTTCTGTCAGGAGCACGTAGCTGTCTGGTCCAGTAGCCCAGGGACAGGAAACAGTCTACATTGGTAGAACAGGTTCACAGGCTTCCAACAAGTCCAGAGCTCCTAGTCAAGTGGAAATCTGTTGAGATATGTTAAGACTGAGAACAAAGGGCTTAACATATCTTAAATCTTAGGCCCAGTCTTAGTAATTTGGGAAGGGCTGGAGTTCCCAAACCAGAAGAGAAAAGTTTCATTCTTAGGGACAGACAGGTGGGAAAAACTTAGGCTGTACTTATCTGGAATCTTTTAGGCCTCTGCGAGGTGGATCTAAATTTTATGAGTCTCTTAAGCTCATACAAATTGCAAAAAGACATAAGAATTTTAATTATATTAGTATTCTCAATCAGGCTTTATAAAATGAGCTTGAAAACTGGCTATCACCTTGGAGAAGGATCTGATTGTCTGATTCTACCAAGCTGACAAAGCTATAACTAGCCCAGCCGTCAATACTTGCAGAGATCTGAGAAGGATAAATTATACCTAAGTGCAGAATGAGCAGCTTCTGAATCTACTAAAAACAACAGAGACCAATCCATACCCAGTTAGCCATGCCCAGGTCTCTACCTAGCTGAAGGCAGAAGTATCCAAATAGCATCAATCTTCAGCTGCCAGGCCTTAGAGGTGGGAGATTTTTCTCCACAGTAGAGGGACATATGGGAGAAGACTGACCTTACTTTGTCTAGGCAAAAGGGTTTAATCAATTTTCTAATGTCCTCAGATCTAGGCCAGGTTCGTGGCAGCAGGCAGGCATTGTGCTATGGCATCTTGTCCAAGTTAGCACTGCTGTAATCCAGACGAAGATCTTGGTGTCTCATAATCTTCTTTGGAGACCTTGGGTCACTGTTAGGATCTGGGAGTCTCTGTCTGAGAAATAAACATTTTAAATGCCATATTCTGCAGATCTCTGAAATATGAGGGCTGCCCAGGTAATATCTGCATAGAAAAACTTTTTTTATAGTTACTTGTTGTAAGCTTACCCTGAAACTTATGAGACTAAATCTCAACCCTGTAATTAATCACAGTACTTACAAGAATGACTGCTTGTGTTTCTTTTCTTTTTTCTTTTTTCTTTTTTAATAATCAAGAATACAGTTTGGCTCCAAGTCCTGCTTTTCTTTTCTTTTCTTTTTTTTTTTAAACTTTATTTATTTATTTATTTGCCTTGGTGTTTTGACTGGAACTGGAAGTACAGACAGTTGTTAGCTGCCATGTGGGTGCTGGGAATCGAACCCGGGTCCTCTGGAAGAGCAGAGGGTGCTCTTAACCGCTGAGCCATCTCTCCAGCCCCTGCTTGTGTTTCTTAATAGCCTTGAATTAGCTTTCATTGTTTTCATTAGTACATGTCACAAATATTTCATGGATGTCTTTATTATGACTTTAAATCTTAAAAAGTTTGTTCTCAAAACTATGTGCTGAACTTAGATTTAAGATCTATGTCTGGCAAGATAAGCTGCCTTTGCAACTTTGATTATATACTTATAAACTTGTTTTCAGATAAGTTAAAAAATTTCTAGCACATAGAATCTATTTTACACTCAGCATGGAGGCTGTATGCTCAAATTAGGTCATCTGCCAAAGTTATTGTCACATAAATATCAATAGTACATGATGATTAATAAAAGTAAACTAATTTCAGCATTTTAACAATTATAGTTATATTCACACATACAGTTGGATCTAAGTTATATATATATATATATATATACACACACACACATATATATATACAGATTTAAAGCTAGCTTTTATCTACACATAGTTAACTCCAAGTCACATACATGTCCATATAACCATACATATGTCATAAACGTTTTGCAGTGAAGAATCAGAAGCTAATTCCAAAATGAAGAAAAACCAAATCGAATTAACCCAATATCTTATAGTTTCTTTTTAAAATTCAGTATTGGCAGGTATGAGAAACCACAGCAAACAAAATCCACATCACTTCTGACTTTTTATAACATTTTATATCTCTTTTACAGCATTTTAGACATTTTTTTACTTGTCTCTTTATTATCACAATCCTCTGCCTTCTCTATCATCTTCTGGACAACATAAAAACTTTCACAGTTTTTTTTTTTTTTTTTTTTTTTTTTTTTTTTTTTTTTTTTTTTTTGTGGTTCTCTTCAGTATGCATACACTGTAGCAACACACGACCAACATGAAGCATTTGAAACTAGCAGTAGAGTTTTTGTTTTTCTTACTTAATAATAATTTGTAACCAACCTCTGTAAAAGATGACAAACCCACTGGATCTGAATAATCAAAGCAGCAGTCACTTTGTCTCAGCAACTACAGTCAGTGACCGACCAAAATGCAATCCAAAATGGAGTCATGTCATATGTTTTTAAATTTTTTCTTGCATAGATTTTTAATTATAACAGATTTTAATCTTATTTAATAATTTTTATCACTATCATATCAAAAACATTTGAACTCCTGCTAAGTTCTGATTCTTGACCATAAGTGCAGTCACGGCAGCTGTGGGTGGTGACCGACTGCTATTGGGAACAGAGATACCAACATATTTAAACCATTTTGTCTCAGCTTTATGCTTTTAACAAAATTAGGAACACATCAGAACAACACAGATAACTTTTTTGAGAAACAGACAAAAATTCTCAACAAGGCAAATAGAACTTTCTGACCAGAAACGAAACCAAATGAGCAGGTAACATCCGAGTTACAAAAATGCATGCACACGAGAGTCCAAACACACATTTTGTGGCCACAGTTTTCACGAACTCACACATTCTTCAATAGGCGTAGCCTGGCTAAAACATCTGCATAGATAAAACCAAACAGGGCAATATTACACATGAAGAGAACAATGAACAGTTTTCAGGAGGCTGCAATGGGAATGCTACCAGGCAGCAACAGGTCCCCCTGGGTCTCGGGAAGAACCGAGGCTTCTTGGTCCCAGTCTTCCTGTTGTAAACAGACTTCAGAACACAAAACAGTGAGACAATTGACAAACACAAAGCAAACACAAGCCTCGGGGTGGGCAACTTGGCTACAGAGATACAGACAGGAGCGGCCACAAACGGCTCCGTTCCCCAGGAAGGGGAGAAACTAAGTCTCCTACCTTCCTCTCAGACAACCCTAGAGGAGACCACCAGGGAGGGGACCAGGGGGAGCCTGGACTCAAGGCACGTCTGCCTGCCTCCCAGACTGGCCCAAATACAGATACAGATGGGAGTGGCCGCGAACGGCTCCATTCCCCAGGAAGGGGAGACACCAAGTTCCCTACCTTCCTCCAGACAACCCTAGAGGAGACCTCCAGGGAGGGGACCAGGGGGAGCCTGGACTCAAGGCACGTCTGCCTGCCTCCTCCACTGGCCCAACAATACTGGTCCTGCGCAGGCACAAAATACAGATGCCAAATCGCCCAGACAAGAGACAAAGACACAATGGACACAGAACAATTCGAGCTCGTTCTTACCTCCAACCGGTCCCAGAGTGTGGGTTCAGGGGTACCCCAAAATCCCAGATGAGCCCCCCACATGATAGACCTCAGACTCAGGGTACTATCCTCGGGAAGGGGGGTCCCAAGAACCCAGACTCCAGGCCGTTGATGTAAAAAGAAACATGAGGTTTATTTCATCTGCAGACGGGCTACCTCCCTGCCTTGGGAGCAAGGGAATAGCCAGGGAGGGACAATCCCATATCTCTTTTAAAGGCTAAGACCATAAAATCACCATAGCAACAGGGGCAACACATGATTGGTCACTTTAAAGGTCACACTATAATCATAAGGTTACTCACAGTGGTCATGGGGTTGCCTGAAGACCAGCTGGTCAGGGGGCTTTTACAACTGGGTGTTGGTCACCGCTATTCTGCTTGGAACTTCTGGTATTTTAATCACAGGTTCGACCAGACCATTATATCCTAACTGAGTTGATTATGGCTATCTGGGCTGGGTCACTCTGTTTCCTGGGACAGACTTTTAGACTTTTAGTTCCTTGTTCTCATGGGGGTTGCTCTGCTGAATATCTGAACTGAATGCCTGAGTCAAGCCTTAGAACTCAGGGTCCTTCACTTCTTATTAATCTTGATTATTTTCTTATTTATGGGTAGGGCAGAAAAAAAGCATTAGCTATAATTCAATTCCTTCTTTTAAATACATTTCTTCATTTTATGTACATGCAGGTATGTGTGCTCCACAGTGTGTATGGGGAGGTCAAGGCACCAGTTCTTTCCTCCTACTTTGCTTATTTTTTTTTTAATTTATTTGTTTAATTTGCCTTGGTGTTTGCCTGGAACTGGGAACTGCAACTACAGACAGCCATGAGCTGCCATGTGGGCGCTGGGAATTGAACCCCGATCCTCTGGAAGAACAGTCAGTACTCTCAACTGCTGAGCCATCTCTCCAGCCCCTCCTACCTTGATTTTGAGACAGGGTTTCTGGCCGTTGCACTATGTACTCCAGACTATCTGGTCTGTTAGTTAGCAGACCCACTATTTCTACCCATCATCTTGCCATTGGGAATTCTGGAATCAAAGATGGGTGCCTGATGTGGGATGTCTTTCTGTATACTGTGAATATGTTTTATTACCATTGATTGATAAAGACACTGCTTTAGCCTATAGCAAGGCAGAATATAGCCAGATGGAAATCCATGCAGAAATAGAGAAGGATAGAGTCGCAGGAGATGCTGCAGGGGATGCTTCCAGCATCCAGAGGAGCTAGATGTAATGGGACACAGTTAAAGCCACAATACATGTGGCAATACATAGATTAATAAAAATAGTTTAATTTAAGATGTAAGACCTAGCTAGTAATAAGACTGAGCCATAGGCCAAACAGTTTGTAATTAATATCAAGCCTCTGAGTGATTATTCTGTAAGCTTTTGTGGGACCAGGCAGGACAGAGAAAAGCCATTCATCTTACAGCATGCCAGGCTTTTTATATGGGCCCTGGGAGCAAATTGAGTTTGGTAGGCCTGTGTGGTGGTGTCTTTACCTACTGAGGCATTTCCTAGGCCCTCAGTTTCTTCTTTAATGAGGACTGGGATTAGGATTATAATGTCTACCAACTATGAGAGAAAACTTAGACAAGCTGTCAAGACAGCTTCTAGCAATGCTCAAAAAGGCATGCAGACCCTAAGTCAACAAATGGGAAAGAAGGAATATTTAACTTTTAACATGGTCACAGCCAGGCAGAGTACATGCTTGCAATCCCAGCAGGCAATTAGGATTTTTAGGCAAATCTGAGACCCTGTCTCAAGGGGAAAAAATCACCAAAGAACAAATAAAATGGTTGTATCTTAAAGCAGTATTGGGGATATTTTCTTTTTTTTCTTCTCTTCCTCCTCTTCTTTAAAAAAAATGGAATTCTGGGCATGGTGTCTCATGCCTTTAATCATAACACTAGGGAGGCAGAGGTTGGCAGATCTCAGTTCAAAGCCAGCTTGGTCTACAGAGCGAGTTTCTGGACATCCAAAAACTCAAAACAACAAATAAGAACTGAATCATTACAGGCAATTTTACCTAAGCAACCAGTATTAGTAAATTAACAGGGTATTTATAGTACTTTAAAAACAAGGTAGTGGGCTGAGGATGTAGCACAGTGGGCAGAGTCTTTTGTCTAATATTAGAGATGCCCCAAGTTTATAAAGACTGGATGTGGTAGTAGACACCTGAATGATCAGCATCTGGGGGGTGGGGCAGGAGAATCTGAAGTTTAAGGTCAATTTTGGTTACATAACAAGTTTGAGACTGACCGGATACAAAACCTTGTATCAAAAGGTCAGAAAAAAAAATCCTTCCCATTTTCACATACTCTTTCACTAATGGTATAAAACAGCACCTTAGCAATAAATACTAACCACCATGAATACAAAGCCTACTTCCCTTTTGTGATTTTTTTTTCAGTCATTCAAATAAGTTGGTAAAATTCAATGCTCTGTTCACATAAATGGAATTTATGAAGACATTCCTATCTCTACAACCACTGCAGTTGGGCCTGGCAGTGAGGGTGCCCATCTCCAGCAACTACTCTAGTCTTGCTTGGCAGGAATGGTGCCCACTTCTAACACCCACTGCAGTCAGGAGAGATGGTGCCCATCTGCAACAACTGATGCAAATTGAGCCTGGCAGGAATGGTGCCCACCTCTAAGCCAAGCACCCAGGAGACTGAGACAAGGGGATCATGGTTTAGAGTTTTCCCAGGTGAATGGTAAGAAGCTTTCCATAAAAACCAAGGTGCGTGGGTGCAAGGATAAATGAAAATGGCAATATAGGAGAATTTCAAGGTCAGAAAAGGCGGGACCACAGGCATCAATGGTGCTTGCTTCTAATCAGAACACTGGGAAAGTGAAGCAGCCTGGGCAGTACAGGAGAACTCCTTTCAAAAGCCAAGCGAAGCCTCTGCCCTCTCGTGTCTGGCTTCTGGAATCCCTGTTTTTCATTTATATATAATTTTTTAATTACATTTACTTATTTATGTGTCGTGGCTTGGGTGTGGAGGACAGAGGACAAGGGGGTCATTTCTCATTTCCCAAGGGGATACTGGGGCTTGAATTCAGCTGCACAGGCTTGGCAGCAACAATTTCTTTTCTTTTTTTTTTTTTAATACCTGCTGAGCCATCTCACCAGCCCTTATGATTTTTTGTTTGTTTGTTTGTTTGTTTTTAACAGGGGCTCACACTATCTGGCCTGAAGCTCATGTTTCTGCCTCCACCTTTGTGTACACGGCTGGCGTGCACGAGCACACTAGTAACTCCTTCCTTTGGCGAGTGTTTTCTTTTCCTTTCCCTTTAAAACAGATTCATTATTCTTATTTTTAGGGTTTATTTTTATGTGTGTATGAATGTTTGTCATGTATGTGCATGCCTTCAGAGGCCATTAGTAGGCATCACATCCTCTGTAGCTGAAGTTACAGGTGGGTATGGGCTGAAGAGAAGCAGTGCTCTTAACTTCTGAACCATCTCCCCAACCCCTGGAGAGTGATATTATTATTATTATTATTATTATTATTATTATTATTATTGAGACAGGGTTTCCCTGTGTAACAGCCCTAGGTGTCCCTGAACTCTCACTGTAGACCAGGCTGGCCTCGAACTCACAGAGATCTACCTGGAACTAAAGGCATGCACTACCACCTCCTGGCTCAGACAGTGGTTTTCAAAATCTAGTGTCCGTCCGAATCAGTGGACAGTTGACAAAACATCCAGATACCCAAAACCATCACAAGAGAAAAGACAATGGTTTACAGCTTTACCACATTCTCCAGCATTAGTTTCCAAACCTGGCTGAACCTGGGAAGCTGTAAAATCACGTTTCCATGTTTTCCTGGAAATTTTCATTGAATAGATTTAAGATTGATTTTCTTAAAAGCTTAAAACATGAAACACAAACACACACACATGCACACATATCACACACACACATACACACAAAAACTTCTAATGAACCATATGTGGGACATTTTTTAAAGGACTAACCTTACAATAATTTCAAATTTACTGAGAATATTAGCCTTGGGTGGGTAGGTTATAAATCATCATTCTGGGGAAACTTTAACAGATTTTTCTTTAATTTACAGTACTTAAGTTATCTAATGGTTTTCAATATGTCCCCTCTCAGTTCCTAGGCCAAGAGCCATGCATATTGGTTTCCTGTAACTGTTAAGCACAGGCTACTCACTGTGCTCATTAAATTAAATTGCTCTGTGGAATTCCATTTGATTACTTCCCCTCCCTTTCTTTCTTATTCACATCCCTACAGCTGTGTAATAAGGACCTATTTCAGAACATGAAGCCAACTGGCTTTGCTCACAGCCTTATGCTTGGAGACAGCAACCCAAGTTGGATGGGACTACAGACACCCTGATTTTAAAAAAAAAGGAAGAAGAAATAAATTCATCAGCCCAGGACACACCCTCCTAAAATCCCTGCCTCCACTAGTTGAGAAACTCTAAATAAACCTGGGGCAGGAAGGTGTGATAAGAAATGTTATGATGATATAGATAGGTTTTTTTAAACCTTTTTTATGCATATGGGTGTTTTGCCTGCATGTATAACTGTACACTACATGCAATGCAGGCCTGAGGATGCCAGAAGGGAACATTGGATCCCATGGAAACTGAAGTTACAGTGCATTGTGAGCCACCATGTGGGATCTTGGAATTGAATCTTGGTCCCTGGAAGAGCAGCTGAGCCACCATCTCTCCAGACTCTTTTAATTGTTTTGAATCATAGTCTTATGTAGCTCAGACTGGTCTCAAATTTTTCTGCTTTAGCTTTTCAAGTGCTGGGATTACAGGTGAGTTCCACTACTCTTAGCTAAAAGTTTGACATATTTTTTCTTTTTCTTTCTTTCTTTCTTTCTTTTTTTTTTTTTTTTTGTGGCTGAAGATGACCTTGACCTTCTGTTTTGTTTTTAGACTTATTTTTATTTTTTTATCATGTGCAGATATGTGTATGTCTGTATATACATGTGAATACAGGTGAGTTCTAATGCCAGAGGTGACAAATCTGGAGTTACATACTGTGGGATAGTGCTCTTGTACACTGTAAAGATTCGTCACTAGTAGTGGTTTAGTAAAAATGCTAATTGGCCAGTAGCCAGGCAGAAAGTATAGGTGGGGTGACTAGGAGAATTCTGGGAAGAGGAAAGACAGAGACACAGTCACCAGCCAGATACAGAGGAAACAAAATGAGAATGCTGGACTGAGAAAAGTTACCAAGCCATGTGGCTAAACATAAATAAGAATTATGGGTTAATTTAAGAGTAAGAGATAGTCAGTAATATGCTTGGGCTACTGGCCCAGCATTTACGATAATATTACGCCTTTAAGTCATTTGGGAAGAGGCTGCTGGGTATTTGGGAGTTGTTGATGGGACAGAAACTTCTGACTAAAGTTAAAGGTGGTTGTTATTCTCTCAGTATGGGTGCTGGGAGTCAAGCCTGGCTTCTTTATAAAAGCAGTGATGCTCTTAACTGCTGAACCTTCTCTCCAGCCCAAAGCTTGACTATTCTTGAAGCCAAGACAAGGCAAAGTTAATTATGACTAAAAGTTTAAAATAATACAGTGATCCTGTTTTACCACCAGTAGCCACTGGTAGATGTTCAATGCTTTCCCCCTGCACCCCAGAATCTGATGTGGGAAATGTTAAATCCAATAAAGAAAAAAAAATGATTGAAAGGCCATCTGATCTTATTTTCCCCTCAGTCTGAACTCATGGTGTTTTTCTACATCAAATAGAAAAAAAAACCAAAACCTCAAAAAATTGGTGAGAACTACTGGTATTATTATTATTTTTAAAGATGGGATCTTACACTATGCAGCCCAAACTGTTTAATCCTCCTGCCTCAGCCACTCAGGCCTAGGATTATTATAGGCATATACACCACAAGTGTCTTTGAGAATTATTTTATTTGTACTTTTTATATTTACTTATCTACTTTGTATGTGTGAGGACAAGAGTGTGCCATGATTAACTGTGTGTAAGTCACAGGACAAACTTGTGTGAGTCAATTCTCCCAACACATGAGCCCCAGGAACTTAACTCAGGTTTTCTGGTTTAGTGGCAAATGCCTTTATGCACTGAGCCACCTTGCTGGCCCTGAGAACTATTTTCAAACCCAAATGTTAGGGCTTGGATGTACATCAGCAGCAACACACTTGCCCAGCATGTGCAAGGCTCTGAGTCTAATCCCGGGTACCACAAACACAAACAAATACACACGTGCTAATTTTTAATCCTTCCCATAAACTCCTGCTACAGGAGAGTTGAGATGATTACTGCCATGTAGGAAGCCCTAGCTGGGACTACATGGCCTACAGTAAGTCAGAGACAACACCCAAGATGCACATGGGTCCCAGGTAGCCTTTCCCAAGTCCCAGTGGGCCTCCTTTCTGGGCAGCAGCTGGCAAGAGATGGTTCAAATGTTTTTAACAGAATTTTTATGCCGGGTGGGCAACCAACAGGAAGAGGCGGAAAGACTCAGCAACCTGGATAGAAAAGGAGCCAGACAGAGCTAGCAGCATGTCCAGCCAGAGGAGGACTTGGTTTGGAGATTGATATAGTTCCCTTGGGTGGACAAAGACATTGAGTCTTCTCTGGAATTGTTCATCATCTTTTCAACGAGGACTCTTAAAAAGAAAGAAAACAAGAAAAATGAGCCTGAGAAGGTAGATGGAGAAAAAGGAGATGCAGCAGGCATTTGTCTTATCACCAGGCAACACTCCATCAAGACACCCAGTACCCCTTGGTCCTCAATTATCTTAGGGAAGCTGGCATTCCCATGGCTTAATCTGTACTTGTTTGCTCCAAAATTAGAAGAAAGGGTCCATGGGGCCACAGTGGGTAATAAGTCTGAGTGCTACTCACCTCATGGCCTCATTAATATTTTTGTTTTCCTTGACTGATGTTTCTGTCCAACCTGTGAAACCATTTTCTTTACTGAACCGGTCAATCTGGTCCCTGCTCACTGCCCAAGGGGTCAGATCACTCTGACAAAGAAAATACATAAATGGCAACAGCATAATCTTCACAGGAACTTATGCATTTAGAACAATGTTCAGCCAATGGCTGAGATCACCAACATCTAAAATCTACAGGCAAGATTCTTCCTTTAAACCAAAAGAGTCACTCTCAGCAATGTTGACTTGACTCAGTAGTTAAGAGCATCAACTGCTCTTCTAGAGGACCTAGGTTCAATTCCCAGCATCCACATGGCAGCTGGAAATGTTGTGTAACTCCAGATCCAAGGAACCTGACACCTTCTTCTGACCTCCTTAAACACCAGGAATACACATAGCGTATAGACATACACGCAGGCAAAATGCCCCGCACAAAATATAAAAGGAATAAAAAACAAACAAACAGAAAGTCATTTTCTCAATATCTCTCCAAAAGAAAGCAGAGATGTCTGCCAACTGGAAAGGGGCAAACATGCATGCTTTGGTAGCCAGGCACAGCGGCACTAGTTACAACATTTGGGCAACAGAAGCAGGATTGTCAGTTTTAGGTCAGCCTTTGCTATCCAGACTCTAGCTTAAAAAACAAAACCCAAAACAGGGTGTGCATGCTCAGAAACATGGCGCCTTTCAGATACCTTTACTCTGGCCACTGATAGATGCCAGGGGCCATTTACTTAAACTGACTACACACCTTGTTGGCCAGGAGCAGGCAGGGCACTGGCTCTCCACTGGGCAGTGTGAGCTTGCTGTCTAGATCCTGTTTCCATCTTTGGCTGTTGCTGAAAGTAGTGGCATTGGTGACATCAAACATAATGAGACAGGCAGAAGCATCTCGATAGTACAGTCGCGTCATGGAGGTGAAGCGCTCCTGCCCTGGATGGAAGAGAAAGCTCTGAAAAAGGTAATTCTGAAAGTGAGTACCCTCTCTGATATCCTGGCTACTCTCCTTCACTGGAGGACAGGCGTTTTTGTATAGGGTAGAGAGGGCCCCTTCCCTTCTGACTCTGTCTATCCCTTTAAAGGGATTATTTTTTTTTTATTTTTTTTAAAAACACTTTTATTTATTTATTTATTTGCCTCGGTGTTTGCCTGGAACTGGAACTACAGACAGTTGTTAGCTGCCATGTGGGTGCTGGGAATCGAACCCGGGTCCTCTGGAAGAGCAGACGGTGCTCTTAACCACTGAGCCATCTCTCCAGCCCCCTTAAAGGGATTATTAAACTCAGTCATCTCCACTGCAGATTTTGTATCCAAACTGCAATGTCCACATCTCTGCCATTTACTGTCTGTTGTCTGTGTGACTTTAAGAAAATCAGTCTGAGCACCTCCGATCTGTCACGTAAGATAAAAGCTTTCAGGAAAGCATTAGTGAACCAGTAAATTTGAGATACTTTGAAGAGCAGCAGATGTAAAGGATTCACCATTATCACTGTCTTATTTTCTGGAGATACTGTTTTTCACTAAAGTCAGCAGAAGATCTGGATCTGGAGCCCAACCCTCCTTCTAAGGGAGCATCCACCCTGGCCTAGACAATCTGCCACCATAACAGCACCTCCACCCACACAGAAATGGCAGGACATCTCTTTGTTTTTGGGGCAATACACCTCCAAAATCATCTCACAAGCTCAGAGCAACACAAACTTGTAGCTTCAGAAAAAAAAAAAAAAAAAGATATATCTGTTTTGCCATCTCATTCCCATCCATCCTCCACCCCACTCCAGGCAGCTTGCTGGTTAAATAATTCCTTCCTTTGTTCCTTACCTGCAATATCCCACAGCTGAAGCCGCACCATCTCTGAGTCAGACCACTGGAGAACCTTCAGAGCAAAATCCACTGAAAATAGATGCATATTATACTTTAATAAAAATCTGTCCTTAAGGGGCTGGAGAGATGGCTCAGCGGTTAAGAGCACCGTCTGCTCTTCCAGAGGACCCGGGTTCGATTCCCAGCACCCACATGGCAGCTAACAACTGTCTGTAGTTCCAGTTCAAGGCAAATAAATAAATAAAGTTTAAAAAAAAAAAAATCTGTCCTTAAAATAGATCCAGGGATGGGCCAGTGGGATGGTTCTGTGGGTAAGCTAAAGGTACTTTTGCCATACCTGTCAACCCAAGTTCAGTTCTCATAACCTAAACCTTACAAACTATCCTCTCACTTCTACATGTATGTCATGATGCACATGTTATACATATATATGTACATACAAAATAAATGCTTTTTTAGAAATCCAAAAGTATAGACCCCCTCAATCTGCAGGACCTCGAACCATAATGATCCTACAGCAGCCTCTGGAGCAAGGCCCCCCAAGTCGGAACCCACAGGCCACCATTGGGGTGGCTCGCAGCCTGGAGGCCAGGGAGACCTTGCACAAGCAGTTTCTGTCGGAGGAGAACATGGCCACTCACTTCTCCAGACTCAGCCTACATAATGACCACCCCTACTGCAGCCCCCCTGTGACTTTTCCCCAACCCCTGCTGCCATTCAGGAGCCCTTTCCCAGAGCTGCTTCTCTGGCGCTATCCCAGGAGTTTGATCCCTGAGGCCCTCAGGCTGCTGAGGCTGGGGGATACTACCAGTCCCTTCCACTCTGAATCCCCAGCTGGGGATATCATGGAGCTTTAAGTGTTGATGGCCAGTGTCCCTCCCCACCTTGTTCCCTAAAATAAAGATCAGCAACCCCAAGGGAAAAAAAAATCCAAGGATAAACTCAGATTATGTATACAGTGACAATCCTTGAAATTCCAGTTAGGTTTAAGCCTTCAATAGATAGAGACGAGTCTACATGGTATATAAGTGCAGGGCACAATTTCATACCCGAAGGATATTTAGTGTTTTCTCCTCTATCAGAGCAAATTATTTGATATTAACCATCTCCATGGATAGAAACAGAAAAGTGAGAATGATTATGGAAATAATTCCTATTCTTAGGTTAAATGGTTTCTGGGAGTTTCCAGGGGCTTTTCTCAAGGAAAGGATGCCAGGGGAGCAGAAGAAATGAAGCTAAGTGTGGTCAGCTTTGTGCCTTCCACATTCAACATCACTGTTGGTATCTAGTCAAATCGTGTTAAGAAAAAAACACACAGAAGCCTCTATAACCTTCTCCTTAATCCTTTGCTAATTGCGTCGGGCAGGACCCAGAAAACTAAAACCTGTGCCAGAGGATGAAGCTTAAGAGCTAAGCTGGAATTCCAAAATCTGACACCCTTACACAGTTATACATGCAGGAAAAACATCAACTCACATAAAATAAAATAAATAAATATTTTTAAAAAAGCTAGGCTGGAATCTGCTGTGGGGTCTGTATATGCTGAAACTCCATGAACTTGGGTTGAACCTACTACTCCAGGGGACCCTCCCAAAGTTGTGTAGTGCAGGCTAGCTCCAACTCAAGATCCCCTGCCCCCGACCTCTTTCTTGAGTGCGGAATTAAAAGTTTAGAAAACCACACCATGCAGGAAAGGCTAGTTGTCAAGGAGAGAAACAGAGTAATTTCAGTTTGGAAACATATTCAACATCCGTAACAGAAGCAGAAACTAGGGAGAATTGTAATAAATACCGGAAAAGAAAGCCAAACTTGCCAGAGTTAATTATATTCATAACTGTAGAAAAACTAAGGCCATTGGTAAAAGTTAATTCACAGGACACTTTAAACCCAAATCCACGGAACAAGAACTCATATTTAGGAGTGGTGGGCAAAATAGTGAGGAAAAAAGTCATTGACATGCTAAGTAAGTTAAGACCTTAATTTTGCCAGATACTTTTGAAAAATCAAATGTTTTATAGTGTGTGTGTGTGTGTGTGTGCGCGCGCGCGCGCGTCTGTCTGTCTGTCTGTCTGTCTGTGTGAATGCTCATGCCACAGTGCTCCCGTGGAGGTCAGAAGTCAATTTTTGGGAGTCTCATCTCTGCCCATCTTGTGGGGTTGGGGGCTCCAGCTCAGACGGTCAGGTTTGTCAGACTTGGCATAAAGCACCGTTACCCATGGTGCCATCTCCCCCATCCTTTGCCAATTATTCTTTAAAGTTTTCATTTCAAAGTAAGTAGTTAACTTAAAACAACTTTCATATGAACACACCAGCGCACACTTTCAAAATCTATGTTGGTACAAAGTTTAAATACAATTTAAATTTTTATTTTGGTTACTCTTTCACATCATCACCTCCTTAACTAACTTCAGTGGTGTGGATGTGTGTGGGGTGTACAGTTCAGTTAAGTTCAAAGGCCACATAAGAAAAGAAATTAATTAGCTTTGGTGTTTCTCTCTCTCTCTCTTCTCTCCCTCCTTTTCCCAGCTTGAGAGAAGAAGGGTAGGAAAATAGGCCACTCGGGGTGTATTTCACATTCTTTCATGAATTCCTCACATTTCCCATGAAGTCCACTAATTATCTTTATTAAAGCAACCCACTGGGCACCTTAGTCCTAACCAGAATCTGTCCCTCACCCTTCCCCACATCCGGTCCTTCTGTCTGCCTAGCTCCTGGGCTCTTCTCCTTAGCACAAGTCGGTGTTTTCATCAATATCTGTCCCATGCTAATGCAACCGTCCCGCAGCGCGCACCTCTGCTGATAAGTGAAGTTGCTGCAAGGCTGCGGGAGGGTTCTGCTAGCTGCTGTGAACAGAACTACTCAGACCCTTCCACCTTCTGTATCTCTCACCTGTATACTTCGGCCCGATCTTTGCAGGCAATCGGGCGCAGATTGGGAACCCCCCTAGAGACGACCCCAGTACCCTTGCAAGCCCCGATGCCTGCTCCCAGCGTCCGCGGCCTCTCACCTCCCACGGTGGACTTGTAGTGCTTGCTGAAGCTGTCCTGGGAGTAGCGCTGGACCAGTGACGTCTTGCCCACGGCGGCGTCCCCCACCACCAGCACTTTGAAGAGGTGATCTCGGCTGCCCATGGCTAGCGGTCGGGAGAGGTGTTTTTTGTTTTGTTTTAATGTTGTTGTTGGTTTTTTTTTTTTTTTTTTCCGGGAAGTCGCTTATTTAACCCTTGGGCTCCCGGGTTTTCTTCCGATTGAAGTCGGGCATCCCCACCCTCGGCTAGCTGAAGCTACTCTGACGGGAAAGCAGAAAAGGAAACTTTTGCACTCGGCCTCTGCGCGCTTCCTCCCGGCGCGGCCGCAGCCAGGGTGGGGCGCGTACGAGCTCGACCCCCTGCGGTTCGCACCTTCCTGTCTGGGACCTCCAAGCAGCTCGCCAGCGCGTGAACCCTACTGGCACCTTGCTCCCCTAGGTACAGAGGACCTGGGGGCCATTCTCCAAACGGGATGTGTAGAGCCCTTGTCGGGTCCCTGTCCTGCCACTGGCGGCGCACTTCCCGTCTCCCTTCACCAGTGCTGTGTCAGAGTACTACATTTCCCAGTGTACCTCTTGGTGAAGCGACCGGGCAAGTGTGGAGACTTGCCGAGTGGACTCTTGGGAAATGTAGTTTCCTAACTACCTTGCGCAAACTACATTGAAATTTCTAGGTTTTCAAACTTTAAAGCATTCAGAAGTCTATTTTAAAACAATTCTAAAATTCTACATGGTGGCACAGACTTGTAATCTTTGCCTTGGGTATATGGATACAGGAGGATCAGAAAACCCAAAGCCATCATCTTCTGCATTGTATTTGTTCAAGGACCCCCTCCACCCCTTTCTTTCCCAGAGACCCAGATAAGGAGTTTGAAACAGCTTGGGTAGGGAGGGGGCGGAGGGTGGTGCAGCCTGAACTACGTAGGCCACGATCTCTCTTGTCTAAATCTGTACCCCAAATGTTTTTAAAATCACATTTTAAAGGTTTCCAGATGGTTTTATCACATTTTTAAAAAGTTTTATAACACTAAGATAAATTACTCTATTAATGAAAGCCCAAATATCTTTCATGTTCCAAGTGAAGTCCATTTCCTGTTGTTTCAACAATACAGTCAAATCTTGAACCTTGTAAATGTGATGTCATGTTTTCCATACGACCAGTAACAGGCAAATTCAGGGACATTTGACCCAAAAGATCAGTCCTTAGAAAAATCTGTCAAAAGTCACAAACTTAAAAACTAGCTATAGCAATAGCAATACAGAATAGACAAGAGACAGTTCCTCATTCATACTTCCACATTTCTTACACCAGCCACAAATACCATTTGAGCACAGGGTCATTTCCTTTTGTTGCTGCTATTTTTTCTGAATAATCATAAAATGATTAGCAGATATTTTTAATTTTTCTACCTGTAATTGTTCTGTCTAGCCTGATCTTTAAATGGGAATTGTGGCTGGTAGAACAAGGTTCACTTTTTTGAGGAGGTGTGTGACTGTTTTTCTGTTTGAAAGAGGATTTTCTGTAGGCTAAGTTGGCCTCAACTCCCTAAATATGACCTTGAACTTGTGATTCTTCTGAGTCATCTCCCCAGCTTCCTGTCCCCCCAAAATGCACTTTTTTAATTGGACTTAAGGCCAGTTTCCTACTAGGGCATTCTCTCACTGGTAAACCTTGTCAAAAGCTTGTGGCTGGGGAGACCCAATACCAGTGAGAAAATTAGTCCTGTTGTTTTGCTAAATGAGCAAATTGTGCTCGCTTTGGCAGCACATATACTAAAATTGGAACAATACAGAGAAGATTAGCATGGCTCCTGCACTAAATGGGCAAATTGCCATCAAACAGCCTTCTAAGTGTTTATATTTATTCCAATAGATTAGTGCTGTTGGTTTGGGTATGAGAAGCTGCTTCTTGCAGTGGCCAATGATATATTGAAGAGCTCTTTAGCTGGCCAATGTACTGAGAATAAGTGACTCAGCCCTAATATGAGAAGACCCATTTACCCTGTCCACGGCTCAGGGAACACTGTGGAAGAAATGGTAGAAAGAATGTAAAAACCAAAGGAAGAGGTAGGTGGCGTGTTGTGCAATTCTGTCGTCTGGCTGTTGTACTCATGGGCAGCAGCTGTAATCCTTTGTACCTTCTAAGATTGGGCTGGTCAACATCTTGGAGCAGGGAGGGACTTGTGGGAGCCTTCGATTCCTTGAGGACTTTGCCGTTAAAGCTGTCCAGGGAGAGGCAATTTGTTTGTTTGTTTGAGATGGGGTCTCTGGCTATATTGGAATGCTCTCTGTAGACCAGGCTAACCTTGATCTAACTGAGATCTGTCTGCCTCTCCTCCAGAATTTGGGGAATTAAAGGTGTGCACCACCACACCCTGCATGAGGCTTATTTTCTTTTTCCTGCAGCCACTGGTGACTTGCTGGTGCTCCTGTTACTAAACAAATCCATGCTCCTGTAAGCAACCCTAATTCAACCCATTGAGGGCACCATAAAAAAATAAATAAAATAAAAGAAGGGACTGTCATAGAGGAGGACTGGGATCAGATCGGGAGTGAGAGAAGACCAAGAGGCAGTAGTTGGAGATTACTATGATCAAAATACATTGTGTGTGTGTGTGTGTGTGTGTGTGTGTGTGTGTATGTGTGTGTGTGTGTGTGTGTGTGTGTGAGAGAGAGAGAGAGAGAGAGAGAGAGAGAGAGAGAGAGAGAGAGAATGTTATAATAGGGTTGGGGAAATAGCTCACTTGGTAAATGGTAAAGTACTTGCCTAGAATTCCTTAGACAATCAGTCTCATTTCACCATAAACTAGCTGTGGTGTTTCATGCCTTTAATACCAGCATTTAGGAGGTAGAGGAAAGAGGATTAAAAGCTTAGGGTCATCTTCAGGAAGTTTGAGACCAACAAAAAAGAAAATGTGAGGTAAAGGGGACAAAAGTGTCCCACCATCCTGGTTAGTTTGTCAACTTGGTCCAGCCTGAGAGAAAGCAAGGAGGAATTATTTAGATAAAATTGGCCTGTCTGTGGAGGACTGTCTTGCTAATTGGTATAGGAAGGCCCAGCACAGGAACCACGTGGTTCCTGAGCAGATGGTTCTGGATGTAAGAAGGCTAGGTAAGGGGCTGGAGAGATGGCTCAGTGGTTAAGAGCACCGTCTGCTCTTCCAGAGGATCCGGGTTCGATTCCCAGCACCCACATGGCAGCTAACAACTGTCTGTAGTTCCAGTTCCAGGCAAACACCAAGACAAATAAATAAGTAAATAAAGTTTAAAAAAAAAAAGAAGGTTAGGTAAGCCTTAGCCTTGGGGAGTTGTAAAGCTGTGTTCCTCCGAGTTTCTGATGTATCTTCTTTACTAATGGTGGAGAGTGGAATAGTACTGAGTCCTGCTTCAGGTTCCCTGAGCTGAGTATAAGATGGAATAAACCTTTTTTCTGCCCCTAAGGTTGCTGTTTTGGTCAGAGTATTTTATCACATCAATGAAATGAAACTCAACCATCTCTAAATATAGCAAATAGATATAGCGGTTCTTTCAAGCTGACATCCTCTGCAATTCCTACAGTCCACTGTGATTGTAAGCAGTGCCATTTGGTCTAGCTTTTTCTGTATGCATGTAAGTTAAAATACTCTTTCTGGAGGGCTGACCTTTACAAGTCAAGGCTGGAAAATAGCCTTGGTCACTGAGTCTGGTCACTAGGGTGATAGTCAGTCTCAATAAACAGATTTTGAGAGAACTTCCTTTCTGCTAGCTTCTACCCTCTCCTTCATAAGACAGCTCTAGAATATGATACTTTTGCCTAGATATGACTCACCCTGTCATCCCTTCCCAAATGTGCATTGCCCTTCATCTACAATGAATGCAACATTATGCTTTTATCATTTCTTTGGCCTTTACTCTTGTTCATGTTAATGTCTTCAAACTTCTAGGCTTTGCTTTTGTTAATCAGCCTTTATATAAACTGAGCTCCCAGATGGGGCTGGAGCTATTGTTGGAAACTCCAGTGGCAGCACATCTGGTTAGAAGCATTTACACCATGATAAGGGCAGGAGCTGATCACTAGTCTCCAGGTGTTGAGGACTTGTGTAGTCATTTGCTTTCTCTTTAATTCATCCCATGAAGCTTCTCTAAAACATCACTGTTTTTATTGTCAGCCATCTTTCCCAAACTGACCAACCATCATGTAAGTATTCAATGTTTTCTAAGTGCATGCTCTATCCTCTTAACCAATTTACCAACTTTATCTTGCCTGATCTTAAGTGGGATTTGTCCTCTACCCACAAAACATGTCCTCCTCTTCCTTGTCTTCCATGTCTTTTTTTTTTTTTTTTTTTTTTTAATAGTGTCCTGTTGTCCTGTTATGTAGCCTTGGATTGTAGTGGGATTATGCTGGTGATGTAAATATTTGTCCCGCCTATAAAAGCTAATTGGCCAAAGGCAAACAGGAAGTGTGGGCAGGGCTACCAGGCTAAGAAAACTCAGAGCACAGGAAGAACAGAGACAGATGCCAGACACAGAGCAGCCAGAGAGACAATACAGATGCCAGAGTCACCAGAGCTGCCAGGAAATGCAGAGGAAATGCTGCCCTGAGAAAAGGTACCGAGCCAAATGGCTTAACAAGATAGGTTAGATTGAGAGCAAGTGCTAGCAAATTATATGCCTGGGCCTTAGGTCAATCAGCGTAAAAACAATATAAACCTGTGTGTGATTATTTGCGGCTAAGTGGGGCTGAGAGCGAGACTAAACCATTGGTCCAGGCCTGGAACGTGTCAGCTGATAGACCCTAGAGTCAGGGTACTATCTTCCGGAAGGGGGGACCTCAAGATCCCAGACTCTAGTCTAGTTGATGCAAATGACAAGAGGATTTATTTTGTCTGTACAGGCGGGCTACTTCCCTGCCTTGGGAGCAAGGGAGTAGCATCGATTAACAATCTCATATCTCTTTTAAAGGCTAAGATCATAAAATCACCATAGCAACTGCGGCAATACAAGATTGGTCACTTTAAAGGTCATATTATAATCTACTGTAATTGTAAGGTTGCCTTAAGGTCAGCTGGTTAGGAGTTTTTTACGACTGGGTGTTGGTCGTAGCTATTCTGCTTGGAACTTCTGTTATTTTAGTCACAGGTTCGACCATAATGTCCTAATCTGAGTTGATTACGGCTATCTGGGCTGGGTCACTCTGTTTCCTGGGACAGACTTTTAGACTTAGTTTCTTGTTCTCATGGGGGCTGCTCTGCCGAATACCTGAACTGAATGCCTGGGTCAGGCCCTAGAACCCAGGGTCTTTCACCGGCCAGAACCATTTACAACACTGGATGAATCTGGAACTCACAGTATCCCTAACCCCTGCCTCCAAGTGCTGGGATTATCACAGAAGGCCAGAAGGCTCATCTCACCCCCCTTCAGGGTCTAGCCTTCTGCTTAATAAACACTCTACCATGAAGCCGTAGCCTTGACCTCTAAAAGTCTAGTTCTAGTTTTGATTTTCTGTGTTTACCTAAAAAGTTTCACCCATCAAAACATTTATGTCTTTCTCTACATGACTAAATCTTTCCACACTTTGAAAGTTTCAAATTTACCCAGGCAATGGTGGCACATGCCTTTAATCCCAGCATTTGGGAGGTGGAAACAGGCAGATCTCTGTGTTGGAGGCCAGCCTGGTCTACAGAAAGAGTTCCAGGGCAGCCATGGGACAGCCAGGGCTACACAGAGAAACTTTGTCCTGACACCCCTCCCCCTACCACTTCTGCAAAAAAAAAGTTTCAAAGTTTAACATGCATAAGAAAGAATCATCTAGGGTCTTTGCTAAGAAGGCCTCTGATTCTGTAAGTAGCTGTGTGATTCCCAGAGCAGATTCTAAATGGAGGAAGGTGCTTAAAAGCCTATTGAAAAATCAGCTCATCACACACTTCCCTTCTTAGTGCAGTTCTTCATTCCTACTTATGGCCATTCTGACTTTTGGTTACTTCATTATGTAACAACTGGAGAGGAGAGACGGCTCAGAGGACCCAGGTTTAAGTCCCAGCACCTGCATTGGTGGCTCAAAACCATTGTGTGGCTCACAGCCATCTGTAACTCCTCCTCAGTGGCCTCGAAGGCACTGTATGCAGGTGGTGTACATACATGTCAGCAAAACGCCCATGCACATAAAAATAATAATCTCCAAGAGTATATGTATTTTAAATTATATGACAGAGGCATGAACTACATGGAGACCATTGCTGTTCGATATATTTCCAGCATTTTGACTTATCAGATCACAATTCTCCAGCACCCTTTGGCTTTCATTTTTAGTAATTCTCATTGTAATTATTACATGGGTTATTTAATATTCTCATTGTAACTATTACATGTTTACAAGGGTTTCCTTATGCCTTTCCCTTTGGGAAATTTTTGTTCTGGCTTTAAAAATGAAAATGTGGGCTGGAGAGATGACTCAGCTGTTAAGAGCACTGACTGCTCTTCCAGAGGACCGGGGTTCAATTCCCAGCACCCACATGGCAGCTCACACACAACTGTCTGTAGTTCCAGTTCCCAGTTCCAGGCAAACACTAAGGCAAATAAATAAATAAAGGTTTTAAGAAAAAAATTAAAAATGAAAATGTATAAAATGATAGCCTCTCTAAACAAAATGATTCTTTGAAAAATTCTTTGTCACTGTGGAATCACATAACTTGATAACTCTGCCTGCTCTCAGACAACTTAACACCAAACTGCTAGAAAAGATGAGTCATATTTGCTTGATAAATAAGATATATTTGATAATCAAGATTTATAATTCCTAAGGTCTCCTCAAGTTCACAGTAATATTTGTCCAGCTTTGTCTTTGCTCACTTTAAACTTTAACTATTTGGATAAACTAAGCCATACAAAAAAGGCGCAACATTCTATAATGGGGTGTCTGATCCCCCAAGAAAGTCCCTTTCCCAAGGTCAGGCATTTAGACAAAGGCCCCTATTCTTTCAGGGACTGGAAAAAAGTTCCAGCTTGCTAAAAAAGGAGGCATTCTTATCTCTGCAAGAGGAACTTTGGGCCATCCATTAACAGATAACTGGTGCCTGTTAACTTGTCAAGGTCAAGTTAACTTCCTCAATACCTGGTCTCAAGCCACGCCACAGTTCATATGCCTTCTTTCTCCTTTCTCCTACTTAATCATATGTGAAAGTACAGAGTAAAAAAAAGTGTATTTTTTATTTTATTATTATTTTGGGGTGAGGGGGTTGAGACAGGATTTCTCTGTGTAACTGCCTTGTCTGTTCTGGAACTCCCTTTGTAGACCAGGTTGGCCTTGAATTCACAATATTCTTTTTTCCAGAGCCGAAGGCGTAGTTCCAGCGCAACACATTTAGCTTCAGTATTCTTTTTTCAATAAATGGGCAGTCATCCTGTTTCAGATCTCAGACTGTGTCATACATATGCTGTCCCTGTTCCCCAGCCCTGCCTCCTCTTTGGGGCTTGAACCCTACCAGACCGGTCTTAGCATGACAGTTTATAATTATTTGACTTACAGCATGTTGCAAAGTAATAAGAACTTCAAAGATTTGTGTTTGGCCAAGGGCATCTGGGAGAAGAATTAAAGTTGTAGATTCTTAAATCAGAAAGTCAGGGAGTCAAGACTTAAGAGGGGAGATATACAAATCTGCTGCTCCCCAAAGTCATAGAATTTCTACCAGAGGAGTCATATATCAGGCTTGACAGCACAAGCCTATAATCTCAGCAATTTAGGGGGCAAATGCAGGAGCATCAGAAGTCAAACATTAGAGGCTGGAGAGATGGCTCAGTGGTTAGGAGCACAGGACCTCCTACAGTCACAGAGGACCCAAGTTCAGTTCCTGGCACCTGAATAGCAAGCAGCAATTCACAATCTCACAACCATTTGTAACTCTGGTTCCAGGGATCCACAGGCCTCTTTTGATGAGATCAGATGTTTTCATGGTGGTATGGTGATAGACACTGAGGTCTGCTTCAGGCCTCTACTGACCCACATGTGGCTCACATACATACATGTAGGCAAAACACACACACCAAAAAAAAAAATCTTCAAAAGGTCAGAAGTTTCAGGTAAACTCCAACTAGATAATGAGTTTGAGGCCATCCTCAGACATCTTGTCTAAAGAAAACCAAAACCAATAATGAAAAGGAAAAAGAAGTAATCTTACCCTTTTGATGGAGATAGGTGGGGCTGGAGAGATGGCTCAGTGGTTAAGAGCACCGTCTGCTCTTCCAGAGGACTGGGGTTTGATTCCCAGCACCCACATGGCAGCTAACAACTGTCTGTAGTTCCAGTTCCAGGCAAACACCAAGGCAAATAAATAAATACATACATACATACATAAATAAATAAATAAATAAAGTTGATGGAGATGGGTGTCTTCCCTTCCCTTTTTACTAAATTGTCTACAATATACGATATTATATAAACATGAGACAGGAAAATGCATTTTGAGTCTGGAAATCTGCGCTGGATGGTGGCGGCATATGCTTTTAGCCCTAACACTTAGGAGGCAGAGGAGGCAGGATCTCTGTGAGTTTCAGGCCAGTCTGGTCTACAGAGTGAGTTTTAGGACAGCCAGGGCTGTTGTACATAAAAACCCTATCTCACAAGCAAACAGACAAAAACAAACAAACAAACAAAATCCCAAACCCACTGGGGGAAAAAAGATTCTGGAAGACTGAATTGATCACACAGTTTGGGAATGGAGTTTGTAAGCCAGGAACAGTGGTCACCTCTGCAAGGCCACTGCCTCTTTTGATGGATGTCTGCCTTCCTCGTTTTTCACTTTTGCATCTCAACTATTATTCTAATTTTTTTTTTTGTGCCTGAAGAACGCAATTCACACCACTTTCCTCTTTCATCGGGCTTGTCAACTATGATGGCTAGTCTCGATTGTCAACGTGATAGAATTTGGAATCACCATGGGAACACATAGAGGGTAAGAGGTCTTCATGTTCACAGATAAACATCAGAGAAACCAGAGGTGTTAATAAGTCAGGGTATCTCCTCTATGGAAGAAATAAATACCCATTTTCCACCCAGAAAACTGGGAGTAGATATTGTCAATGACCTAGTGACCTTTGCTATCTGTAGAGCAAGACCTCACTCAAGTCCCCCAGAATATTTATCCCAGACCTCCATCCCTAGACTTTTATCTTTAGCTTCATAGAGCCCATTCTTAGGGGAAGTGTTACATGTAATTATAGCCGCTGACCTCTGCTATCGCTATCAGAGACCACACCAGATCCTAGGCCCTAAGCTGTAGAACCCATCTTCGAGATCACATGTACTTTGTAAAGGTGTTTCTATGCAGTCAAACCTTAAACTTTATTGGAATTGTAAACTTAAACTTTACTGTGAACCTGGAATTGTAATGATTGTTGCCTAGAAATGTTTCCAAACTGTACTGTGCTTATAAATATGCTTGCAATATGCAGTTCCTGTTTTTAGACTATCTAGAAGTTTGACCCAGCACCAACAGAGTTGGGCTAAGCAGGTTCATCTCCCTGTCTACCATGAATCTTGCAGGGAACCCTCCCCCACCCCCCCCTTCTGCCTCCCACCTCTCCAAGGAGCAGACTTCTAGAAATATTTTAAGGAAGTTTCCAGATTAGATTAAATTAGGTAGGAAGCCTCACATCACGCGAAGGCTACACCATTCCATGGACTGGGATCCCAGACTAAATACAAAGGAGAGAGCAAGCTGGTCACCAGTCTTCCCTTGTTCTCTGCTTCCTGACTGTGGACACAATGTTACTAGATCCCACTTCTGTGACTTCTCTGCTAGGATAGATTGTACCCTGGAGCTTCCTATAGAATCAAATTATTTTGATCATTTAATCAAATAAATTATTCTTAAAAGAAAAACGGTTTCAATTTAATACTGTCATCTAACAGTATGGATTTCTCCTTCTTTGTAGGCCTCTAGATACTTTTCTCGTTTCTCCCCACTTCTGGTCCAGAATTTGGTTATTATCTGTAGCTGATGTTTGTCTCTCCCCTCTCTGCCTCTTTTTGCAGCGATGAATCGGAACTCAAAACTTTATGCACATTAAGCAAGCATTCTGAACTTACTGAAGAGAGAGAATTTATCAAGAAACCCCATTTTGTATTTTACTAGCTATTTTATAAAATGGTAAAGTAAGGTTTAGTTTCACATTCCTGCCAGGGGCCTTACCTAGTTCTGGGAGAAGAGTAGATATGCCTGAGCAGTCCTGGGAAAAGAACATGTCCTATGCCTGACCAGTTCTGGAAAAAGAATATACCCAGCAAGGGACCTGCCCAGATCTGGGAGAAGAATAGACTCTTATTTGTCCAGTTCTGGGAAAAACCATCCACCCCAGGTAAGGTCCAGGTGGGGTCCACCCAGGTGGGGTCCAAAGATATCCTGGGGCAGAAAGTTCCTGAGCACAAGCCAATCAGTAGCACGCCAGCACTATACCCCCAAGCAACTGACTCTGTTGCAGCTTTTGCCAATGAAAACCCTCTTGTAACCAAGGACAGCAGCTCCTCCTTGCTCTTCTATCACAGAAGCTTGGGCTAAGCTCCCTGCCTGGCTTGTATTGCGATACCAATAAACCTTGCTGTTGCATTCCAGACATCCCTGTCTCTCTGGGGGTTGAGCTTTGGGCATAACACTTACATCTGTACTCTCTTAAGTTTCTTATAGTCTAAGACTATGCTGAGTTCCATATAGGATTCAGGAGCCAAGCATTGCTATTTTCATCTAAATTAGTTGAAAAAGAATAAATAAAAAACTACTTCAATTACCCAGCCACCTTTTGAATTGTTTTGATTGTTTTGAATGTCTGTGTGCTATATGCATGCAGTGTCTACGAGACCAGAAGAGGAGCAGTTCCCCTGGGACTGGGTCACAGCCAAGTGTGGTCTGCCACATGGCTACTAGAAATTGAACTTGGGTGTTCTTAACCACTGAGATACCTCTTTAGGCCCCTAACCTACCCTTTTTGTTTTGTTTGGTTTTGGTTTTGGTTTTTAAAGACAGGGTTTCTCTGTGTAGCTTTGGAGTCTGTCTTGGAACTTGCTTTGTAGACCAGGCTGGCCTCAAACTCATAGAAATCTACTACCCCTGCCTCCCCAGAGCTGGGATTAAAGGTATGTGTCTCTACCACCTGGCCCCTAATCTACCTCTTAAATATCTTAGACTTGTAGCTACTATATGGGACAACACAGTTATTTTAATAATTAGTTTATGCTTTATTTTGTGTATGTGTACATGCATATATATGTAGCTGAGTGTGTGTCATAGTGTGTGGTCAGAGGTCAGCCCTGGAGAGTCAGCTGTCTCTTTCTGCCATGTGAGTGCTAAGGATCAAATTCAGGTCAGTAAGCTGGAACTGAAGGCATTTTTACTCACTGAGTCATCTCACTGACCCAGTCAGTCAATTTCTACCTCAGTCATTGCCATTCTGTTTGACTTTTAGTCACTTAGTTCTGTGAAAATAATTATTTAACAAGTAACCAGTGTGTTGTGTTTGTCTCTTGAATAAGGTCTCACATGTAGCAGCCTGGGTAATCTGAACTGTTTATATAAAAAATAAACAATTATACATATAATTATTATGTATTATGCATATATGCCTGAAGGCCAGAAGAGGGCACTAGATCTCATTTTGATGGTTGTGAGCCACCATGTGGTTGCTGGGAATTAAACTCAGTACTTCTGGAAGAGCAGCCAGTGCTCTTAATCTCTGAGCCATCTCTTCAGCTCCAATTACACACACACACACACACACACACACACACACACACACCCCTTATATAGCATATAAGATGATCAAACAAATATCCCAGCAATTCACAGGAAAAGGACAGACCCAGAGAAGAGGGAGGGAGGCTGTGGTCCTGCAGGCAGATAGTTCTTCTGATCATGTGTTGTGTTTATTTGCAGTGCTAGGAATTAAACCTAAGCATTCTTGCATGAGAAATAAATAAAAAAATGATAAAAAAATAAAGTAAAATGGTTCTTTTACCTCAACCTCCTAAGCTGTGGTACTGGAGTTTTTTTTTTTTTTTTTTTTTTTTTTTTTTTTTTTTTTTTTTTTTTTTTTTAAAAAACTTTATTTATTTATTTGCCTTGGTGTTTGCCTGGAACTGGAACTACAGACAGTTGTGAGCTGCCATGTGGGTGCTGGGAATCGAACCCGGGTCCTCTGGAAGAGCAGACGGTGCTCTTAACCGCTGAGCCATCTCTCCAGCCCCCGGTACTGGAGTTTGATTGGACTGAGAACTGCCTGGACAATTAGTAAAGCACACACCCGGGTGTGTCTGTGAAGACATTTTCTGGGAGGACTGAGGGGATAGGACCATGATGTGTGTGTGTGGCGGGCATCATCCCCAGGTGGAGGCCAGGGCAGAGCAAAGAGGGAAGAATGGGGACATCCCCTAGCATCTCATTCTCTCTCTGTTTCCTCCACAGTACCAGCTGCTCACACCTCCAGATCCTGCCTCCACCATGCACTGAAACCATAAGCCACACGAAGCCACTCTTTTAAATTGCTTGTGTCAGGGATTTTTGTCAGGGTACACAAACCTGACTAGTAGAGATATACAGTGTTTCTATCACTAGAGAAATTGTAACACCCCCCACTCCCATTTTTTTTTCAGACAAGGTTTCACTATGTAGCATTGGTTAGCCTGTAATTTACCACATAGGCTGGCCTCAGATTTACAGAGATTCACTTGCCTCTGCCTTCTGCTGGATTTAAAGGCATGTACCACCATGCCCAGCCACCCCTTGCCCCTTAAATAGCTTTGCCTTTCTTTCCAAAGAGAAAGCTAGCAACCTAGGCTACAAAGCCAAATTCTGTCTCTAAAAACAAACCAGTCTAGTCCAGTGAGTTGCTCGAGAGAAACTCTCACATTCTGGATTGTCTGATTGTTTCCTCAAGATTAATAAAGCCGGAAAACCATTTTTGGCAAGTGATTTCTTCAGAGGATATGGTATGCATTTTAGTATGTTACTGCCAGGCAACTATTGGCAAGACCTACAGTATGCACTCAACCAGCCCTTGCCAAAGAAGTGACCTTGTACCAGACAATTGCCTAAGAGCTTAGGAGTTTAATTTCAAATATCCAGACCTTGGAGATCCACCACTGTCCTAGAAACAGTGTGGAAAATGGTGTTGGGACATGAAAGGTGACCCAGCAAATGGCCCAGCAGACCCAGAGAAGACTGTGCATCTTCTGCAGGCATATACACAGCCTCAGATTCAACTGATCATGCTTTCATTGTTATTTGTAGTGTTGAAGATCAAACCTATGCAGGCTTTCCTGCATGAAATCAAGCCCTGTAACAATTTTACTACATCCTCAGGCCCAATCCCAGGGTTTTGGTGACTGTTTGGGGGACAGAAAGCAGTTGGTGAAATGCCTGTCGCCTAGCTGAGCCTCCATAACAAAGGATAACCCTGAGAGAGGCAGGGAAGTCTAAGGCTGTCTGCTGACAACTTCTCTGCCAGTTTGTGCCCAAAGCTAGAGCACGTTTTGAGCCTGGGTTAAGCGAAGGGAATCATTGAAGTAAAATTATATATATAACCACATTTGTTGCCAGATTGCCTCATTCATTAAATATCCCCCCTCCTTTCCCAAATAAGAACTAGAGAAAAAAAAATAAAGAAGGGAGCAGAATCTAGAGGGCAATTGAGATTTGAAAACTGAGCGTGTGCTCACAGCTGGCAGCATGGCTTTGAGAAAGTGGCATCTGTCAAAGGGATGATTTGGGATGGCTCTGTGATAATTTCTGTGTCCTTTTTTTTGGACCTGCTTTCTCAGAAATGAGGAAGCAGAGATCATCATTCCCTGTGGGCCATCCACAGTTGTTCACTGAAATCACCCTTCCCAGGAACTTGGGAATACCAAGGGGCTATATGAGCTATAAACAAATTTAAAGGATCTTTAATCTAAAGGGAAGCTGTTTGTCATGGATGCTAAAAGAGGAGCCTCTGCAAGACTCCTGACCACACATCTTAGGGCTCCATCTGGCATAGGGACAAGTCTTCAGGAATATCTGGTCTTCTCTTAGGTGTCTCTATTGCAGATTTGTGCAGTTAACCAATACAGACTGCTGCCCTTGAACACTGAAGTGCTAAAACCACCCTTTCTGTTAGGATTCTCGGGTACCTACTGACCAGCTACTTGCCCATAAGGTTTGTTTCCAGAGAATATTTGTGCCTGTCAGGCTAACATCTGTCCTGCTCACTGACCACTGACCATCTGCTCGCTGACTACTTACGTACATATCTCTGTGACTTTATGGGTCTGAGTCAAACTCCCTGTGGGTGGGGTTGGGTTCCTGAATTTTGGAAAATGGAGGCTGGGCTGAAGGTGCATTTAACCAATGAGAGCCTCTATACAGCTGGCTGACCCTCTTCACTATAGGGCACTGGGCTCCATTTCAGTTTCCTTCCTGTCTAGTTCTTCCTATTAAGGCAGTGTCTAGTTTGGAGTAGAAGTTTGGTAAGCCTGATTCATTCAGAAAATTCTAGCTGCCATCTTTCATCTTGACAGAGGAAAAAAGATAACCTAGATGTTAAGCCAATGAGAAATCCAGAGGCATGGGTGGACACACTATGGCCTCTGTCTTCTATAACATAAGAGGCCCAGGGACGGAGTGAATGGCAATCCTCTTATCTTGGAAATAGGTTTCTGTGAGTCCTCAGGGCAACGGTCAACCTCCCATTTTTCTGAACCTGTTTTGTCTCTGCCTTCCAAGTCCTGGGAATACAGGCATGTGCTATTGTCTCTAATTGGATTTGTTTGTTTGTTGAGATAGTCTTACACAGCCCCAGCTGGCTTCAGACTTGCTAAAAATGACTTTGAATTTCAGATCCTCCTGCCTCTACCTTCCAAATGCTGAGGTCACAGGTATTCACAACCATGCTGTTTTACGTGTTAGGAATCAAACCCAGGGCTTTGTGCATGACAGATACAAGCACTCTACCAACTGAGCTACATGCCCAGCTCTGGACTATTAACTTTGAAAGAAAGACAAAGTCTGTGCAGGTGGCCATGAGGCTAGAAGAGCACATCAGGTTATGAGCTGCCTGATGTGGGTGCTGTGAACCAGACTTCATTCTCTGCAAGACAGCAAGGCACTCTTAGCCTCTGAGCCCGCTCTCCAGCCCCCTCCCTTCCCTTCTTATAAGTTGATTATCTCAGGCATTTTGCTACAGCAATGGAATGCTGATTAACATAGCCACTTTTAATATTTTGTAATACTTTGGGGCTTAGCATGTACCAGGAACAGAACTTCATGTATCTCACAACTACCGTTAAAATGATATACACCCTATAAAAATTCAGGTTAGAGGGGGCTGGAGAGATGGCTCAGCAGTTAAGAGCACCGGCTGCTCTTCCAGAGGACCCGGGTTCGATTCCCAGCACCCACATGGCAGCTAACAACTGTCTGTAGTTCCATCCAGGCAAAACACCAAGGCAAATAAATAAATAAAGGTTTAAAAAAAAAAATTCAGGTTAGAAAACAAGCTGAGCAGGGCCAGTGATTTGTGAAAGGTCATATAAATCCAACACAAGTCCTTTGCAGCCAGTTGTGTACATTTCTCAGAGCTGAACACAGTGAAGGTACATGGCAAATACTCCATGTAAAAAGCATTTCTATTTTGATTCTACTCAACTGTAAACCTCTACAAGGAATTCTAATCCATAGATAGAGTTACCACCTGTACAAGGAGAGATGGAGTTAATTTGGGAGAAGGAGATTACAGTTTAATGTCTTTGAACACAAGGACTCTGTTTTAAACCTCTGAAATATGCCCCTACAGCACCACTGCTTATTTCTCAGTAGATGTGTTTACTATTATTCCCTCCAAGGTGATTCCTTGCTTGTCACACAATGTCCCCTTCCCACTTCTGAGGAGAGTGGAACCACAAAATGGGGTCCAAGAAAATGGCCGAGGCTGCTTCCTGATGAGACACACAGGACCACCAACCATCGAAATAAACTTCCACTTTATTTTACCAAATATAATTTATCAGTTAAGTCGACATTTGTCAATTCAGTTAAAGCAACTATAAATAATTCTCTCTTTAAGACACAGTTCTGTAACTTTTGAAGGATATTAAAGTAAACCAATTTTGTTTCTTCCAGTCAGGCCAAAAGTACATGCAATAGGTGCAACCCGGAGGGAGGGAAGATGTGATTCTGAATTCATGGTCCCCCTTTCTCCAGTCCTCTGCTCACGCATGCTGAGCCTGGGTGTGCCTATCTCTGTTTACTGGGCAAAGGAAGAGGGATGCTTCAGTCTCTGGACAACCTGCGCCAACACCAGAAATCAGGATAGGGTAAGTGGCTGGGGAGCTTGGGGGTCACAGTTCCAGTGTGTGGTGCCTGTACAAGTCTGTGTTTTGGGGTGGAGTTAGGCCAGAGGCAAGACCAGAAACAAGCCTACATGGGTATTAATCTGCTCGACGCAGCTCCAACTAGATAATCTCCATGAGTTCTTCCAGTTCTAAGGTTCTGTGATTTCAGGTGATGTGGGAGGGAATGAAGGTGAGAAGTCTCTGTAGGTCCAGGCACAGCTTGATCCTTTAGGCTACACAGAGGAACAATTTATGGGCTCCTGACAAACAGAATTAGCAAGAAGCTGGCAGCCTAGTTGTTGAGCCGTTTGGGGCAATGTAATGGTCTCATTCTCTTCTAATCGTGTACAGGCAGATGCTGAAGCAGCCATCTGATATCCAGCTTATTCATTTTAAATTCTCTTTGGAGTGTGTGATGAGATGTGTAGAGAAGGTGAGGGAGGGTATTTAGGACATGGAAATTGCCAGAGTAATGAGGCGGCAATCACTGCCGAGTTTGCCTTGCAGTAGGCACTGATACCTCCATTGAGGGAACATTTACTGCCAGATGAAAGGGGCACATGGCCTCTGTGACCTAGGAAATATAGTGAGGTTAGGGCTGTGATCCCCTCAGAACTGGCTAGTCAATGCCTGGTCCTGTACCTATCACAGTAGGCACCCCATAACTATTGCTCAATGAAGAATTGTCATAGGCCATGCTGTGGAAAGGCTCATCTAGGGGAGCCTGAGATTTGCTGAATGAGTGAATGGATGATAAATGTCAGTGGGCAGGACTCAAGATAAAGGCCAATTGAGCTGGTATGATAGAATGAGTCCTTTTAGGAAGTGACAGAGGACAAGACAGACCACATGGTTATGTCCTCATGAGAAACAGCAGCAAAACACACCCAAGTTGCATCAATCTCATTTGCCACATTTCCTTGTCCTGTCCCCAATCTTAGAAGCCCATCTGGTAAGCTGTAGGAAAAAGGAGTGCTTGGAAAATACACTAGGGTCTCTAGACTCAGGAGCATGTGGACTTTCGGAAACCTATGCATGACATGGATCCATGCAGAGCCCAGGCCACCGCTCATTCAGCTGGAAAGCAATCAGGCAGTTGGGCAAGGCACATGTGCATACACGGAACAGTCAGTTCACCTGACTCTGCATGCAGGTTAGCCTAGAACATCAGGGCTGTGATCACTAGGAGCTGAAGCAATTTTCTCCTGCCCAGTGCTTTGAAGTTGGTCCATTTCTATAAAAGTACATGTACATGTGGGAGTGTTAATTATCCCTCATCCTTCTGTTCAACCAAACTGAAAACAACCCAGAGCCCATTTACAAAGAGCTTCCTTCTTATTAGGGCCAAGGCCGAAGGTGCTAAAGCTAATCCAAAGGTCCCCAGATGCCGGACAGAATGTCAAGGTCCCAATCTACCTCACCTGGAGGCACCCACCAGGGAATTGCACTTGGTGATTGTCCCAAAAGTCTACCTCTACTGCTTATTTCAGTTCATCCGTCCTTCCTGAATTCTTGCTAACCAAACTTGGCTCAATGTATAAAAATTCCCATTGAAAATAATGAGAATTTGGTATCAAAGTGAAATCCCAGAAAGATGTGGGAGTGTAGTGTAGGGTGGGGTAGGAAAACAAAAGAAAAAAAAATCAAATAGAAAGTGCAGAGGGGTGTGTGTGGGAGGCCTGATTGGCTAAGCTAGTCCCCAACATCTGTGTCTCTGTCCCCAATGAGCCAGAGGACATGGAAACTGAGTGCTAGGAGCCCAGTGCCAAGCAGGTCCCCCAAAGCAGTCAAGTATGGGATGGAGAAGTTGTCTGGGTCCAGGCCCCGACCCCACATCCAGTGCACCATCCAGTCTGCGATGTACAGGAGAATCAGCACCTGGAGAAAGACAGAGAGTTCTGCCTGTAGGAGGAGCCAGAGGCCACACGATGCTCAGTGTATTCAAGGCTTAGCCAGTCACAACCTTTTTGCCAGGACAGCTCACACCAAGCTTGCGGCTTTCTAAACTAAATCCTACCCTCACAAGAACTCTGCCCTTGCCTCTAATTCGGGGTCAGATCATTCTTGAGTGACTTCGGTTCCTGCCATGTTGGTCTCTCCCAGGAGCCTGGTAGGGGCTGGCAGGATCTTTCTCCTCAGTCATCTGGGAAACAACTGACTATCCATTGCTTTCTTCCCACCCTTTCCATCCTGCTGTTGTAGGCTAAAAGAATCTAAGTTTATTCTAACATTCATCTGTATGATAGGCTTATGAATAAGCCAGCTAAATGTAAAGTCAGCTATAATGCATAGCAGTTCAAAAGCCATTTTGGATTATCTACTACTTTGATTTATTTGTACCCTCCCTTACCTTCTAAAATCATAGGTGGCTGAGAATAGTCAAGATCAGAATCTAGTTATTGGGCCAAAGACCAGTAGTGTCAACTGTGGTGGGGAGCGTGCCACAAATGTACATCTCAGGCCCAACACTGGGCTTTTGCATTTTAGTTAGATTTACATGCACTTTGCAATTGGGACCAAACGTCATCTAGAGCACTAGTGCCTGATTTGGGGGCAGGGAGTCCCCAGATGACCATGTCTATATGAGAATGAGACATTTTCTTTCTTTCTTTTCAAATAATTTATTTATTTTTGTATGCAGTGATGTTTCACCTGCATGTATAGATGTCTGTGTGAGAGTGTCAGGTCCCTCAGAACTGATGTTACAGACAGTTGTAAACTGCCATGTGGATGCTGGGAATGAAACCCAGGTCCTCTGGAAGAGCACTCAGTATTCTTAACCACTGAACCATCATCTCTCTGGCTCCAGACAAAAAGACACTTTCTAATGGTTAGGAACTGTCATGGTCATCTGGGGTGTTTCATTCTTGACTGTACTTTGTAAAGACTGTGGTATGAAGCTTCTGCCTTAAGGGGCTCAGGTGCAGAAACCAGACATTCCCATTTCAGAACCCTTCACATGGCCCCTGTCCTGCACACAGCTACCTTATATTCCTGTGGCCCTGGCTTTGCAGTCCACCCTCCCTGTCACTTCACAGCCTTTTTGACAGTTGTGGCAGAGTCCCAAATTAAGAGTGTGACTAGATGTGCGCTAGGATGGAAATGGCAACGGCTGTCTTCACATCTAGCACAAGGACACATGCTTGGACAGGTGCAAAGGGACCTGGCAGAACTTTACAGGGAGTGATTATCAACACCCGTCTTCTCCACAGATTAGAGAAGGAAGCATAAATAGGAGACAGGATGAAAGTGTGACCTTCCAATCTAGGTGAAGGGTTGAACTGAAACAGCCACAACAGACCCTTGACATACCTCCGATCAGTTCCTATCAGGGGTGCACCTGATTACATCTGCAAGGGAGCATGGTAACTTGGGTAACTACTGCTGGGAAACAGCATACGGTTGATTCTTAGCCCAGCTCCTGCCAAGATTTCTAACATACAACTTTTCTAAGGGCTGAGTTGGGGGTTTGGAGGGGTAACTGTTTACCAACAGGAGAATGGCTACATCAAACCCAGCAATGCCATAGGAAGAAGGTACCATGGCAGTAGAAAAAGGCCAGCCTGGATGTGTCTTGAAGCTGGATTTGTTTTCCAGAGTGGGGTGCTTGTTCTGATTGTGGAATCCTTTATTTAAATGGTACCCAGAATGCAAACCAGTTTCGTGGAGCTTTGTGGCAAGGCCAGCAGGGGCAGGGTGTAGGTGGTTCAAGTCCCTGTTAAGCACCTGTGACCACATGGCTGAAAACCCTGCCGCTGGTCTGTTCCTCTCACTTTGAAGATGTATTTCTGAGGCTGAGAAAGGATGCTACTAGGCTCAGGTCACACGGCATGGCAGTAACTCTTCTATAACCACAGCCTATTTTCCTGAGTCCCAGCCAGTGGCTATCCAGATATAAAGAAGTAGCAAGAAACTAGGTCCAGACTTGGGGTTCTTATTCCACGTGGGCCCCTGGGATCCCCTGCTTTTGCTAGGTCATACCTGGAGCAGTGCAGCTGTCATGTAGAAGATGATAAAGATAAGCGTGAGCGTGGTGTGCCCGCCCTGCATACAGCTGATGGTGTAGAGGAACACCAGGTGTCCCGGGACCACAAGGAGGAAGAGGACCCGGGCTGAGCGTGAATTCACATCTGAAAGAGGAAATAGGGATACAGGAAGACCCAAAAGTCACAGGATGGTCAATGCCATGTTCTAGCTCAGCACACAGGGTGTTTCAGGAGAAGATATCTCCTCTGGGCTTGACTCTTCAGAGAGCAGGCAAAGCCCAGCAGAGGAAAACCTTGAACCCAGGCCCCAGGTGTCTCTTTAGCCCCCTGTCTGTAGCCCCCTCCTTCTGAGATAGAAATGGACCTAGGAGGTTGAGAGGCCATAGTTACCAGGGCTGAAGAAGGTGGTGCATGGACTGGGGCAGCGTCGAGGAGTTGGCTCGGAGTTCTCCCCTGGCATGCCATTCATGTGGAGGAAGGTGGAGATGCGGCTGGCCTGCACAGCTACCAGATTGCCCCCAACACCTGCGGACAGACACACAGACTCAGAGTTGGAGTAGAAAGGACTGGGAGGAAGACATCTTGTTCTCTGTCTTTTCTCTGGAGGGACTCTCTCTTCTGCCTTCATTAGAGGCTATGCAGACAGACATTGTCCTTCCCCCATGTGCCAAGAGAACAAACACAGCAGAGGACAAATGCTTCACTGCTTCTTAGGAATCTTCTAGGCTTTCCGCTTCCCTTACACGCAGATGTGACAGTTCCACGTACCCTTGTAGTAGCTCTGAGGGTGTTGGCAGGGATATAGTCTTACTGTGCAGCACAGACACCTGCCTGCTACGCAGCAGGGTCCAAGGTCTGCCTTGCCCGGCCTTCTCCAGAGCTGACCCAGGCACCCAGTGCTCACATACTCAGTAACCACTTTCTAGTAGTAAGTGTGACCTCTAATCTGGTACTGCCCCAGTAAACTGCTGGTTACTGTCACACCCCATTCTAGACCCTGTACTTCTAGGCTTTGCCCTGAGCCCTGAGAGGTGGATGGCTGTAGACCTCACACCAGTCTCTTTGCTGGATGCTTTTACTTGGCTTGGGCAATAGGAGGCACCAGCAGGTATGTAGAGAGCAGGGTCTAGTGGTTTTTTGTGTGTTTTTTCTAGATCCTTTTATGCGTTTTGGCAAGAGCTTACTCTTGCAGAGAACATACTTGAATTCTAAGTGGACTCCCACAAGATAATTCCAGGGTCTGTTTGGTCCTTCTTCAGAGTTAGAGACTTTCATTTTGCTAATTTCTGGGTGCCTCATGGTCCCGTCAGTCCTTATACCCCACCTCTTTCTTTAAGCCTTGTTCTCTCTGAGTTATATTCTCTAGCCTGCTGGAACCCTGTGTGACACAGAAGCCATGTCCAGCTGTTTCCAGCAGCTGATGCTAAGGCCTCACCATTAATTACAGGTGTGAAGACAGCCATTCCTGCAAAGTTGGGGTCCGAGACAGTCTTGTCCAAGATGAGTCCACCCACACTACAAAGATACAAAGACAAATAACATGAAGACCACTGAACGGTTCTGCTCTAGTCTCTGGAATGAGAGGCATGGGCCTATCTAACCTTGGGGACAAGGGCAGCGAAGTGGCTTCCAGGAGTCTCGCCTTTCAGTCTCTGGTTCTCTTGTAGGCAACAGTTGCTGCTCATAATCTCCTGACTGGGCTTAGCGACTCTGGTATAAGGAGAGTGAGCAGAGCCACCTTCCCGTGAGGACCCTGGTCGCTTGCCTGCTCAGCACTGATCTCTATGGTAACAGCACTGGTTCCTCCCTGAGGAAACTAGCTGTCTCGGACTTAGCCACTGTGGTCCAGGTAGCACTGCTTCAATTGCGCCTAGTCTCTCCATCCAACCAGACGGCTGCACTCCCAAGACCAAATGGTTGATTCAAGGACAGAACTCTGACCAACTGAACAGGAAGCAATGACATTCCTCTACACTGAGTCTTTGTAGTTGTTGGAGGAAAGCCTCTCTCTCTTGCTGGAGAAAAGAATTGCTGGAATTGGGAGGAGTCAGAAGAGTAAAAACCTGAACTTCTGATCACCATAGAGAAAGCAGAGTGATAGAGTCCCAGGGTCTTGATGGTATTGTGCGCATCCTGGGATACAGCTGCTGTTTAGTTCCCAAGGTCAATATGTCCTGCTTTGGAATGAAACCTAACACGGATGGTTCCTGTCCCTTGTAATAGAGGGACACATGACTGACATTATGGATACATTTCTAGTATGTACTCCATTTTTCCTGCTCTGGGGTTTCAGATGGGTCTGTGGTATGGTGGGAGGGATGTAGGGGTGTATACCCACACCCAGGGCCCCAGCTTACCTGCTGATGGCCATGGCGATGATGACAGGCTCCCAGCCTGAATACAACACCTCCCTTGTGGCTGGACTCCTTCTGGCCAGCACTATCCAGACAGGCAGCAGGGCCACAAAAAAGGCACACACCAGAGGGTAGATGTATCGCCAGTGCTCTGAAGGCAGAGACCAGAGAGCGATAAACACCATGGCCCCAGTAGCCAGCTTCCCCCAGATCAGCCTGCAAATGTCCCAGGAGACCAACCTATCAACAGTAATTCTACCCTGAATGCCTGGAAGCATATCACCTGGTCTGATCACCACCACACATCTTGTCCATTTTGTAGAGGAAGAAATGAATGTGAAGAGCTCTCATTATTTATTTATTTATTTATTTATTTATTTATTTATTTATTTATTTATTTGAGACGAGGTCTTGCTATGGAGCCCAAGTTGGTCTTCTTCTCACTGTCTTCCTGATTTCACTTTCTGAGTGGCTTGGATCCTAAGTGTGCACATCATGCTCAGCTCAGGCATCGAAGTTAACAGAGGCAGATGCCAGACTCTATGTGTCTAGGTCTGATCCTAGAAACCCCCACCTCCCCTTCTCTTCCGCTTACACACAGATTCTAGTCTTCCATTCCTTCCTTTCCCCTTTCTACATCTCATCCCTTCAAGGGAAACAAAATCCCCAGGATGAAGCATGAATGAGTTCTGAATCTCTCCCTTCTGCTGCCTGCCTGCCTGTAGGAGCTGAGATGAGTACCTATCCAGTCTCCCTAGGACCGGGAGGTGTGAGAAACTAATTAACAATGTAGGAAATTCTTCATGCATTTGCAAAATGGTCCCCATCTCTCCCGATGCCACCCGAGTCCACCCAGGCCATTCTCAGTGGCCTTAGCCTTACTCAGTTCCAGGTAGAGTCCCCAGCTGATGCCAGAGAGGAGTGCCAAGGTGATGAGGTCGCCCAGGCTAGCAGCGATGGGCGTGGCCACATTGTCTGGGTTGATCCCAATTTTTCGAGACCCGATGATAACTCCAATCATGATCATACCTGGTGAGGAAGAGGAGGTGTTAGGGGGAGAGTCCCAATAAACAAAAGAGAGCATGGAGGTGCCAGACAGAGTCAACACCTTGGGAGCAGCATCCTCACCCCTCTGTGTTCTTCCCTTGCTTACCCAAAACCAAGGAAGCAATGAAGGCCGTGGCCACACTACTGGCGCACAACAGGAAGGCATGCGGGATGCTAAAGTGGCCATCAGGGATCCAGCCAAAGACAACGGCTGCAATGGATGCCAGAAAGCCCACCACTGTGGCCTGCACCTGGGGAGAGATGTAATGTGGACAGCCTGGAACAGAGTTCCTTAGTTGAGGTCACAGAGGACCTAATGGACCCTTTCTAGCTTTAGCAGGCAGGACTGGACCCTACAGTCCCTGCAGGCTAGAGGATGCCTTTATTTGCTTTTAGCCCTGACCCTAGTACAGGGTAGTATACCTTGCAGAAACCCAGGACACATTACTGGCTGGTTGGAGATGGGGTGAGAGACAACAGCACAGAGTCAAGACTTGGGACTCAAGGGGGTAAGAAATTCAATCTGTGTGGCCTCCCGGGCAGATGAGACAGCAGTGGCTGAGGACACTCCAACACTCACGAGTCTGATTCTACTGCAAAGACTGGTGGAGGCTCAAAAGCCCCAGAACCACCTAGAGCCTAGACATGTGACATGGAAGCTGCTGGGGCTCTCTCTATCTTGGCCATTGTCCTGAGTAACTAGTCACCTCCTAGCCTACTTTACAGGATGCTGAAGAGCCACTTTGGAGCAAGTTGGGCTGACCTAAGCCTTTCAGGGATTCCTGACTAAGGAGATGCTTAGCCTTGTCTCTGGTCCATGTTTTCTTACCTGGATGAGGGCCATATTCCCCGTGATCATCCGCCAGAGCTCCTTGGGTGTGTCCATTTGTCCAATGTTAGCCTGGAAGAGAGAGAGAGTGAGAGGTTGGAGTTTGTTACCCAGGGCCTGGGGTTCTTTTATCTGCTAGGACTGGATTAAAAAGCAATGCATATAGCTTAAGACTCCAGGACTGGAATATGAAAGCATTCAAGGAAGGTAGGTGAGTTTCAGGATGTGAGGGGAGCTGAGGCAGACTCCATTCTGTCTTGTTTATCCAGGCAGCATCTTCCTGCATGAGTCTGCAGGATGCTGAAGCAGCTTGTTCTCTTAAGGAAGGCAAGGTCAGTTCTTGGTCCAGGGCTGAGGATGCCAGTATTTGGAAAGGAGTGGGTGGTACCAGCCAGGAGAAAGGAAGAGCAAGGGGTGGGTTAGACTGGCTGCCTTCTACACTGTCTTCTCCAGACTTGGTTATTGAGGGGCAAGCCTGCTCTCCTGAGTTTTAATACCCCTTGCCTCCCATCCATGGCCTTCTATTGGGCTTAGTCCATGAATGGTTGTAGCAGATAGAAAGGTCTGTGGGAGGTGCAAATGCCTATTCTCTTGGAGAACAAGCTGCGGTGGGGAAAAGGGATGGTTCGAAGGGGTGTGGGGAGGGCCTGGCTCTGCTCCTGCCCAGCTGCAGAGCAGGGCTAGAGATCAAAGGAGGCCCCCACCTGTGTGGCTGCAGGGACCAGCATGATGCCTGCCTGTCAAAGCTGCACAAACAGTCACGAGGCAGGTTGCAAAGCAGGAGGTGGGGGCAGGCATCCAGGATGGCTGGGACATCCAGAGTCCAAGCCTGGGAACCATTCTGGGCAGGGAGCCCCTGCCTGGGGACAGGATACCCAGTCTGGGATCTCCTATCACGGCTTCTCTTCCCTCCACAGGCCCAGGCAGTTGTGGGACACTCAGCACAGTCTCTGTGTTACCCATTATCTTCTCCCTACCCCTCTCCCGGTTCCCCAGAGCAAGGACACTCACTGCAGTGGACAGCCTCGATGCCAGAGTCATTTCCAAGTTCCCCTTGAGCCCCAGCAGTGCGGGCACCAGGATGAAGACCTCTGTCACCTTCTGGAACACCTCCCAGTGCTATAAGATGAACAGAGTCCACGAATTTCAGTACCTCAAAGGGCTGACATTGAGGCTGCACGGAGTATGGGGTCAGGAGAGGGGGGGAAGCGGGGTGGGGGAGGGGGGTACAGGACCAGCAGGAACAAGCACACAAGGCACCCCCCCTCCCCGTAAGGAAGCCTGGGAGTAGAATAAGCCCAAGAATTCCAAAAAGCTCAGGTCAACCCCCATTCCAGTCTCCTAGCCTGACTGTCCTCTCTATATGCTTTTGTGGGGACCCCCCCGGTGGCACCGCCCCAAGTTGGTTTTTGCTCTAGAACTCCTTGGTAATGGCCTCTCAAACAGCAGCCTCTGCAGCCCCCTTGCCTTTATCTACTCTCTCTGTGGCCTCAGCCTTGGGTGGTGTTGTCTCAGCTGTGGAGAGGTCGGCTCCACGGGGCTGAAGCAGCAGTAATTAGAACGTTTGTTTGGTCTCTATTTCCAAGGGCTTTGGGTCTCAGCCACAGTGACTTTCCTGAGCAGACTCTGAATTTGGATGGTGCTTCTCCTAAGCTGGTTTGCAAGAGATTTTTTTTTTTATTCCTCTCTACACTTCCATTATCTTAGCAAACAGAAGCAAATATAGCCCGGTGGGGAGAGGCAGCACCTGGAGTCATGAGACATGGGTTCTAGTCCTCGGTCCATCAGTCCTGGCTCTCCCACCAAGTTCTTTGCCTGACATATGTTAATGTATTTTCTCATCTAGTCACCTCAACAAGCCAATGAAGAACATTTTTATTCCCATTTTCACATGAGAAAACTGGAGGTTCAGAAAAGTACTACCAACCAGGAGGCAGAGACAGGAAGATCTCTATGAGTATGAGGCCAGCCTGGACTACAGAGCAAGTTCTGGATAGCCAGGGCTACACAGAGAAGTCCTGTCTCAAATGAAAATAAAACCCAAACCAAACCAACCAAGCAAAAAAAAAAAAAAACAAGTACAATCCTAATTACTGAAGGTCATCCAGGCTGGTGACTGAAAGCCCTGTTAGTTATAACCAAAACGGAGGCTTTCTTAAAAGCCCAGATTATGCCTCTCTTTCTGGCCCTAAGGGCCACGGGGTCATAAGAATGGAAAGCCTGAAGATTTGTAAAGAGAGGAGACAGGTGATGTATGCAGGTTGGTTTGGGTGTCTAGAGTCAAGGTGTTGGAATGGCCAAGAGCTGAGTCTCTTATAAGAGATTCAGGGAGAGAGCTTCCTCAGCATGCCTCCTCACAATGGCCAGCTGGGGCCCTCAGACAGGCCACAAAGGCATCAAGCTTCTGCTGAAGGGTTCAGGTCAGAAGCCAGGCTAGAGAGCTAGTCCACAAGGGAATTCCGGCCCCTCTGCTCTACAGCTGAAGGACAAGGCTGCAAACAAAAGCAACGTGTGATGTTACCCTCAGTGAGAGTCGCTAAGAGGACAAATGGAAAACACAAATACTGTATGGACACGGAGATCAGAACACTTCTGCATTATCAGTGGGACTATAAATATAGATAGCTATTATGAAAACAGTATGGCAGTTCCTCACACTAAAAATGAATTGTATATGGTGGGTATGCTTCTATCCTCAGCACGTGGGAGGTATAGGCTTTGTTGAAAGCCCGAGGTCAGCTATCTACATAGCAAGACTCTGTCTTAAAAATAAATAAACAAGCCAGGTCATTGTGGTGCACATGCCTTTAATCCCAACAACTGGGAGGTAGGAGCAGGTAGATCTCTAAGTTAGAAGCCAGCCTGGTCTATAGAGTGAGTTCCAGGACAGCCAGGGCTTCACAGAGAAACCCTGCCTCCAAATGAAGCTGGGAGATGGCTGGGTCAGTAAAGTGCCTGTTGCACAAGTAACTTAGTTTGGATCCCTAGTGCTCACACAAAAAGTCAGGCACAAGCAGTGCATGTCTGTAACCCAATTACTAAAGTTTATTGGACCTTGAGGATCACTGATCCACCAGCTTAGCCAACCAGTGGGCTCCAGGTTCAGTGAGAAACTTAAAAAAAAAGAAAGAAAAAAAAAAGGAGTGGAAACAGATTGATGGTACAGTGATTGAGAACATTAATTCCTTCCAGAAGACCCAGCTTCTATTTCCAGTACCTACATAGTGTCTCACAACTATAACCCCAAGAGATTTGATGTCCTTTTCAGGCACCAGGCATGTATGTGGTGCAGGTAAAACACTCATACACAAAAAATAATATTAAGAAAACAAACAAACAAACAAACAAACAAAAGGAAAGCAGCAGAGAAAATGTCCCATGTTGACCACTGGCTTCTGGGTATGTGCACATACCCATTCAGCATATAAACAATCCATGTGACATTATATATATACACAGAGTAAATGAATAAGTGATTAAATAAGAATGGTCATATGATCTGGCAGTCCTAGGACTTCTCCTGACTATTTAACCCCAAATACTAAGTATTTATTCAAAATAATTGAAAGCAGGCTCTTGAAGGAATGTTTATATGCTCCTGTTTGTAGCCTCACTTACTCATGACAGCCAAGAGGTAGAAGCAAACCGACTGTCCATCAGCAACAGAGTGGACCAGTAAAGCACCTACAGCATAACAATAATTAACAATATTGAAGTGTGTATGACTCAGCCTTGAAAAGGAAATCCTGTCCCATGTTACATCACAGATGAATCTTGAGGACATTATACCAACCAAACCAGGCACAACAAGGCAAATATTGTATAATTCTACTTATATAAGCTCTCTGGCGTTGTCACCACATTCAAAGATTAAAAGGGGGGGGGAGACTGTGGTTGCTAAGGCCTGAAGAAAGGAAGTAACATTATATGAATACAGAGTATAAGTTAGAGAAAATGAGACACTTCAAGATGGTTACAGTGTAGTCTCACGTTATGTGCCTTCCTGCAACGTTAAAAACAAACAAACAACCCAGATGGTATGTCTGTAATCCTAGCATTCAGAGGCTGAGGCAGGAGGACTGGGAGTCTGAAGATAACTGGAGGTACAAAGAGAGACTTTATCTCAAAAAACAAAAAAAGTGGTGATGGCACAGCCTTTGATCTCAGCACTGGGGCGACAGAGGCAGACGGATTTCTGTGAGTTCAAGACCAGCCTGGTCTACAAAGCAAGCTCCAGGACAATCAGAGAGATCCCTGTGTGTGTGTGTGTGTGTGTGTGTGTGTGTGTGTGTGTGTGTGGTGGGGGGAGAAACAACAAAAGCAAAATGAAGATGCAGGAGGCCATCAGAGGGGGCTGGGGCCTGGCAGCAGAGGCTACACCACCAGCTGGTCTTAGAAGACAAAGATTTTGGAGCATACCCTTGTTCAAGCTCCAGGGCCTAGGAGTCTTTTTAGTGTCTCCTAAAGGACTTGGACTCTCTAAAGACTCCTGTGGAGAAAGAGGCACTCTATCTTTTTTATTTAACTTTGACCTTTCAGCCTTCCAAATACTGTGGAAGGTGACCATCTTCTCCCATCCTAGGCAGCGCCTCATGAGCCCTGGGTACCTCATGAGCCCTGGGAGAGTTACTCTTGGGCAAGGTTGGGACATACACCCTTGCAGATCCAGCTTCCTTTAGCTGAGGCCCAACCAGCCCTGCTCTCCTCAAACTGGATAAGCAGCTTCAGAGAGGGAAGAATTCTTCCCCTCCCTTGACAAGTGTGCTGACTGTGGGCTTTTGGAGTGCTCGCAGAACACAGCCCCATATCTTATCCTCACCCCTAAATGCTTGCCTACCTGAGCTGCTAGCTCTCTCAAAGCTCAGAGTGTGAAGATGATGAGCATATGCCAGTAAAAGAAAGTCCCAGAAGGAAACATTTAAAGTATATGCAAGGGACATTTTCTAAACTATTTGTAAGGAGTATAGTGTGTCTTTATTACATATATATAAATGGATGCAGTTGGGCATGGTGGGCATGGTGGTAGCACATACAACCCTGGAGAAAAGACTGTATTAAAGTTCAGTTATCCCACCTAGCTGCCTCCATAAGCACCCCTAATTTTGTTTTTCCAATTTATATGTGCCCTCTGTTTTTAACTACAGGGGGGTCTAGAAGTTGTGGGGTTTTGGAAGGGATGGGACAGGGCAGATGGGCAAAGAAAAGGATCAGGGCCAGTACCAGTCTCATGCAGAAGTCTTCCCAACTTTCAGAATACAGCCTGGAACTTGAAATGTCCAACCTTTTGACCCAGCAAAGCCCTAAGCTGGCACTTGGGACAGGAGAGCCAATCCCTATATCTGTTTTTCCTACCCACAAAACCCTTTTAAAAAATGTAGTTCAGGTCAGGAGTCTAAGACCTGTATTGTGCACAGGACTCTGGGAAACAGAGCCAGTCAGAAAGTAGGATGGTCCTGAGGTTAGGGGTTGAGGATGGAGTGGTGTAGATGATGGTGGTTTTTCTTACTCCTTTGGCCTAATTCAGACCCATCCTATTCATCCCAGCTTGGAATGTCTGCCCCTGAAGTCAAACCAGTCAGCTAAGTGATTAGCCAAGCTACCACCCACACCTTCCTGTACCAAGGGATGACACAGGATCCAGGAAGCTGCTAGTCTTGAAAGTTAGAAGGGAACACTTATGGATTTTTATTACTTCTGAGAATCTGAGGCCCTCTCCTTGATTCCTGACATTCCGAAAGTATGCAATACAAATGGGGCAAGAGCCTCCACACTCAAAACTAACCCTGACCCAGAGCAATCGCCCAAGCTCACAGCTCCGAGATCTTGTGGCAACTCCTTCCTTGGCCAACCTGATCTTCCACTGGCAGCCTCATCTGGCAGAGGCTCCTGCTCCAGAAACACAACAGCAAGAAGCAAAATCAGGAAGAGATGGAAGATATTAAAACGACCCAAACTCCCAGATTCTAGCACCAGGTAGCACCAAGCTACTCAAGGACTTTTCAGGCAGTCTTGGGTCAGGCTGGATCATAGTTCCCATCTGCTAGAGGCTAAACGTTCCAGGCACACTGGAGGTATCCAACCAAGCAGAGGGGCCTCAGGGCAATGCCTGAATGTACAAGCTCTACACAGCATGAGAAAAGGAAATGGCCCTGATAGAACACAGGAGGCACAGATGTGCAGAGCAGAGGTGGTCAAGGGAAACAAGATCTGAGTGTTCTGCTCAAGGACCTCAGCAGCCTCCTGAAAAGGAGGTCTGCTTCCTTCCTATGCCACTTCCCAGGCCATGCAGCTATCCCTCTCCATCTTTGAAGGGACTAGGGAGGGGGCTTACTTTCTTTGGATTAAAAGGTTGAAGAGTTCCCCTCTTCTAGTCTAGCTGAGTGGTCCAGTGGAGATCACACATGGCCTCCTGCCACCCATTCCTTACAAAGGTGATAGAAAATAAATGTGATGCCCTGCAGGGGCCCAGGACAGAACTGGGGGAGGGTCACACAACACGGGCACCTTGAGGCTCCTATGCAGTCTCTTTCTGAAATCAACACTGGGGTCACTCCCACTTCCTTTGCAAATATTGGTTGTAGTGGGGAGTCGGAACAGACTACGGTATGCTTCGCCTTTTATACTCTGAAAAAACCCTCTATGCTCCTATTTCACTGTGGAGGCTACTGCATGCATGGAGTGAACCAAGAAACAGTCAAGAGACAGAAGAGGTCTGCTAGGAAAAGCCTGGTCTTAGCTGCAGTGGGAATCTTGGGCAGAGGAGGTCTGTACTGAAGTGTCCTGAACCACAAAGATCTTGAACAACCACCAGATGGCCCCATCTTAGGCACTTCTAAACTGCGTCACTATAGGTTATTTTATCATGTGAGGGGAGAGCACAGGTATGACTCCTGTATCCAGGAGCACCTACCATCCCCATCATGTCCCTGGATGTAGAGTAAAATATCCTCCTGTGGCTCCCTGCCCCATCCTCTGGATCTCACACACTCCAGTCATCTTGCTGTAGCCATCTGTGGGCCCTGCTTGAGCCCAGCTGTGGTGGGAACATGGGGAGAGGGCACAGGGACAAGCTGGTCATTGTCATCCTCACCCACTGAACCCTAGCTCTGGTCTGAGCCAAGATGCCACACAGAGGGAGATGCCAGCCCTCTGTGGGCATGATGGGCAGTTCCCAGCCCCCTACTATCTAAATCTCTCCATGTCTCAGGTCCATGGGCATCAGAGGACTGTTCCTACTTTGGAGCCCTGATGTGTGGGAGGTTAGGGGCTGAATCTCCTTTCCTTTGGCTCTGGTTCACTTTAAACACCAGTGCTAACTGTTCCGATTCCCAGTCAGCCCAGTTCTTCAAGACAAGACAAAACCAGTAGGCTCCCAGAAGTCTTAAGGTAGGTTGCAGATCCCAGCCATAAAAATGATTACTGACACAGGTTCTGGAAGAAGTAACCAGTGGCATATGTATGGCATAGTTTCCCATCTACGAAATAGAGATTGATGCGTTCTTCTTACTTTTTAGGTTTCAAGAAAGCTGTCCCCTACTATCATCATTATCCAGAAGCTGAGTTAAGTGTCTCCTAGTTCACCCAAGATGCTGGTTCTGCAGCCCCCAGTTTTTATCTTCTGGTGGCAGGGGTAGAAACTGGGGCTCTGAGGATGCTAGGCAAGCATTGTGCCACTGAACCACATGGACAGACCAGCAGCTCTTTATAGGCACTAATCTAGACCTCAAAAGGTGGGTAAGAATGAGAACCAGGGCCTCCGAAAAGAGAGATGAGGCAGAGCACTAACCAGTCTCATGTCTTTTTTACCTTCCCCTGATCCCAGGTGACCAGCAGGGGAGGAGTCCCAAGCTCTGGACTGGCTTCCTCACTTCCGTTTAGGAACAGTTCTCACAATAATAGGTTTGAGGGGAGGGGAGGCAGAACCAGGTACTTTTGCAAGCTATAAATATCATTCTCAGAACCTTCCAAAGTTGGAAGGTTTTCCGGTAACACTCAGGGTCTGCATGGACATTTTAGACAGCACCTACAACCAACCACCTTCAGCCCCCCGGGACAGGCCTGGGAACCCCCACAGCAGTCTCTGTGTGCATGGCTTGCAGCATTAGCTGGATGCAAGGGGTGGTGATCCTGAGCTTCATACTCTTGGGAGACATCATAGTGAGGGAAGTCTGAGTCACGGGGGGAGTGGTCCCCACGGACACAGGCCAAAATCCTCTGCCTCTGTACTTTGGAGTACCTAGGGTAGAGCCAGCATTGAGCAGGTACTAAATATATATATCCGGATTAACTCAGAAAACCTAGCACTGGTATAAAGCACTGTGCACTTCATTGAGTTTCAAAAACTTTTACTTAGAACTTCCTTTCTCCAACCTGGAGGCTCTTGGTAAGTCCTGACTCAATGTGCTAAATACAGCATGCCCCTGCCCTGGCTCTCAGCTCCTAGATCCTACCAATTCTAACTGTTCTTCCTACCCAGTACCCCCATAAATAGTCTTGTTGGCCCAGAGGAGGTTCATGACAGACAAGGGGAGATGTTCTGCTCAGGTCTGGTAACATTTTGTTCCCATCCAAGGCACTTACAGCCTTTTCCGATCTTACCTCACCTCCCCAAACCATCCTCACTCACCAAGGAGACTGTGCCAAGGATGCACCAAGATAAGCAATACAAAATGCCTTAAGAGCTTTCTCACTGGATCTGAGACCCTCCTGACAGCTGAGTAAATTCCTGCCCAGCAGGAGAATGGAAGAGAAGCTTGAAAGGGCACTTTCTATTGTGGATATCCTCTAAACCTCCTGGGAAAGGAAAGGGGAGACCCATCTAGATGAGCGGGACTCAACAGCACTGGGGCTTCATGGCAGGCAACAGCCCTGCTTCTCTCCTTCTTCCAGCCCGAGTTCTGGAGTTCCATCTGTTACTGTTAGGCAATACTGCCCTGACCACCTCCCTGGGGCTACTTGGCTTCTCAGAGGCTTGTGTAGTAGGAAGCAACAGAAACGATGAAACCAAGGACAAGATCCAAAGGGAACTACTATTCTAGGAAGCAGCAGCTGCTTCTGATACAGAAGGGAGAGGAAGTTCCTTCCCAGAAGGCCGAGTCAGGAAGGACTTACAAGCTGAAGTTTTCCTAGTCTTACCTGCACAATGTCCAGCACCATGCCAGCTGCCACGGTCCCAAAGCCTGCCAGGAGGAAGGGGAACAGCACTTGCAGTCCAATGGAAAAAGAGGTCTCCTTGAGCGGGGAGGGTGGCGCAGGCACCCGCTCTGTGCTGACGTCATCACTTTCATTGCTCTGGCTCCCGTTCTCCAGCAGCGCGTCCTCCTCCCGGACTCCCTTGGCGTTAGCTCGGGACTCAGTCACCACCACCTCCACCCCAGCCCCATCAGGCCCCAGGAACTCTGAGGTCCCAGCCAAGGGCTCTCGCCCAGGGCCATCCGAAGAGCAGGGAGAGGGAGTCGGGCCGGTACCGTTGGGCTGGTGGATGTCCTTTGGCTCTGGCTTAGAGGACATGACAGGCAGCAGGAGAGGAGGGGAGAATTTATTTTTCTTTCTCTCTCTGACTCTAACTAGGGAAAGAACTTAGTCTTGGGTTGAACCCAAGCTTAAAAGCCGCAGGATCTCTTCCCACGGCTCTCCACTCCTACCTGGCACTGTAAAAACTGATCTACCAAAAGGCAGCCCCATCAAGCAATGCAGCCCGGAGCTGAAAGGAAGCAAACTCCTCACACCAGATGCAGCAGCTGCCACTAGGTGTGTGGGTGCATGCCCCCAGCTCTGCACTGTGCTGGGGGAATCTTTGGTTCTCAGTGGCCAGCTCCTCAGAGCTGGGGCTTGTACAAGAGAAGGGTTCAACCTGAGTCTGGAGTGCCTGATGCTGCAGCCCTCTCTTGTGAAAAGCTGAATAAGTTCAGATTGTTCAGAACACAGCCTCAATATGAGGCTGGGGCTTCTTCCCACTCCTGCTGGCTGCCTTCAGCTTCCCGAAGCACCTGGGGTTCAGCTGGTCCCAGCTCAGTGTCTGCTGTCTTTCCTCTCTCTCCCAGAGATCTCCTCCCTTCTTGAGAAGATCTTGTACTTTCTCAGTTGCCTGGTCCTTAAAGTCACAAGAGTTTCTGTGGAACACCTTATGTGGGAGGAAGGGGAAGAAGAGAGATGAGAGAATGTTAGCACTTAGCAAGAAGCAGTGCCTCTCCAGAGTCCATTTCAGAGGTGACTGTTGGCTGTTCTTTTCTCACGATATTACACTGTCCTGCCCCACTTGATGTGGAAGCCTGGAAGGTTCTTGTCCCAGCATCTCCCCAGACAGCTAACAATGACCTCACGGAAGATGCTGTGTAGACTTTGGCATTGCTGTTTGAGCAACCTGGGCTGGGCAGGGATGTTCTCAGGAGTTGTCTTTTCAAATATTGATAAGCGCTCAGTATTAAGTGTAGTTCCTTAGCGGTAAGTCACAAATTCAAAACCTACACAGTCACTCTTCTGTGAATGACGTATCACAAGACAGAAACAGCAAGACAGGACAAGCAAATAGGGGGACTGATCTTTGAGAGAAGCACCCCCAGACCTCTAATTGCCCTAGCTCCTCAAGAGGAAAAATGCCAGGACTAACCAGGGGCAAGCCTGCCAGACCAGACTCTGGAGGAGTCTGGGCCTACTACCTACTCCTGCCCTGGAGAGTCAACAGTGTTACAGAAACCTCAGAGGCTGACCCTGATCCAGGCTCTGTCTAAACTTCTTTCTATGCTTGGCCGACTGACCTTGTCAGACAGACATGGCAGTTAACTAGCTTGAAGAGACAGAGGGTGAAATGACCAGTTATTGCCTACATATTTTGGTTACCTAGGCTCCCTCTGTTCCCTAGGGTGACCAACAGCTGGACATAGCACAATTCTTAAGAAACAAACAAAAGTATCAGGAAAAGGTGAAGACGGGGTAAAGAAAAACAAAAAAAGGTAAATCCAAGTGCCACAAGCTAATATGTATTCTCTTCCAAATCATGTCTGTCTCCCCCTCCCTCCACTTTCCAAGCTTTGATTCCAACGTGTTGCATTTCACCAGCATGGCTCTCAATAGAAAAAAAAAAAAAAAAAAAAAATTCAGAGGGTTTTGCAGGTATGATGAACGAGGCTGCTAATGTTCCAAACACCCACAATTAGTCAACTCCAGTTTGGTTATGGCTGAACCAAACTCTAGGGCCTAAGTTATGAGTCTTCCATCTACTCGGTCGCCAGCCAAGCCACCTTAACACAGCACCGTTGTTTTCAAAGATCCTCACCAGTCAGGAAACACTGTGAGTCCACCGTGCCCATGCCAGAAAAGTTTCTGAGTTCGTTAGCTAAAACCTGACACCACCAACTCTCCCATTTCGCTGGTAGGCCACTTTGACTTGGAAGGGGGCTAGCAAGGGGGCAGGCTAGTCCCTCAACTACATCACCAATAAGGCCCCAGGCCCTAGGACGCTCCATCTCCTTCCCAGGCTCGGATGGACAAAAAAGACCTGCTTGGGTATCCCCAACTACAGAGGTGGGGTGGAGGAGTAGCCCGATGGCTTCCGCTGTCTCCCTGCAACTCAAAACTCTGCAAAAGCGCTGCATGCTAGAGCCCCCGCCCTCCCCCACCTACCCCCGACCCAACAAAACTGACCTGCGCCTCGATGGAGATGAAGGGCGCCTGGAGAGTAGCAGCAGGGGCCCGCGGTATCGGGGAGTGCAGGGTACCCCCACTTCTCATCACTCCTCCCCCTAAGCCGTCCTTCTTTAAGCCCCAACGTGTGCCCCGCTACACTCCCAGCCAAGGCGAGCGTCCAACCGCGACACCCGGCTCGCTACATTTCGCTTCTGCCTTCCTGCGAGGCCGCCGCTCCGATTCAAGGATGGGGAGGTGGCCTGGGCAGGATATTCCGCCTTGGGCCGGAGGGGATCGGACGGAGCCTGGGGTGCTGAGCTCGCTAGCCCCCAATCGCCTCTTGCCCGCGGACTTGGACAAGAGTGGTTGGCTGTGGGTGGCAAACGTGATCTGGGGCAGAGCGGGTGGCACCCCCCCCATCAAAAAAAATAGGTTTAGGATGGACAACTGCATCAGCCTATCAGGACAGGAAGAGGGGCGGGCTCCGCCGAGACCCCGCCCATTTCCACCGCGCTTCGGAGAAGGGGTAGGAGGAGGAACGCAGCGGAGTGACGGGAACTCGGATTCGGAGGGTGGCGTGGGCTGGCGGTGCTCTAGTGCGCTGGCCGGTAGTGCGTGCCTGAGTTCCCGTGGCCCCGCAAGGCGAGCACGCCTGCACGTATGCATTCCTGTATCTTGCAATCTCTCGTGAGCCTCTGGCCTTCGGGAAGACCCGAAACCACCCCGCTGGGTCCACCGCCAGCTGGCGATCGCGCGGGCCCCGGCAGCCATCGCGTGTTCCTTCCCCGAGCCTAGTCCCTACCTTCTTCCTGGGCACAGTTCTTTTGACTCAGGCTCGTCATTTCTCCCTCTAGGTTCCGCGTTCCTCTCTGGGCGACTGGCTGAACCCTAATGAATCTGCCTTAATAAAGTTTCAGCTTTATTAAGGGGTGGGGTTGGGCAGGCTGGAGGAAAATTTTGTTAGGCTCACGGGCTGGGACCACACACACCACCTGAGGTAAGGGTGGAGGGGAGCGGGTTTGCTTTGACCAACTCGTGGTCCAGTGGGCGAAATGAAGTCCAATTTTCCCTGACGTACCTTGTGGGATCAAAGAGGAGAATCTCCCTGGCCTTTTTGCCACTTCCTCCCTGGGGTGTCTCCACCTCACCAACCCAAACTTAGTACAAGTTCAATTTGGGATGTTTTTGTGCAGGGATGTAACCTCCCCATAAGGGTCTCCCACTCCCAAGCGTTCTCCTCTTATCGTGGAATCTGTGATCAGTGGTTCCTTCCTGCCCCTTTCCCCTCTAGAAAGGCGCTTGGGACAACTGAGCATACCTCCAGACCTTTGAATGAGAATAGGACCAGAGATGTATGTTCTGGCAACAAAGCTTTTGGCACACATGTGCTATAGCAACCAGAGTGGGCCATTCCTATAGACAGTGATGACAAATGGAACCCCAAAAGCCTATCCCCACCTGCCAATCCAGCATCCCTGAGTTCAGCTCAGCTGTTGGGACATCAAAGGCCTACATTTTCATTAAGGACCCAGCAAAGCAAATGTCATCGTAGTAGTAGAACGCTAATTTTGGCTTCAAAGTTGAGCCTGTGTTTAGATAGGAGAGTTACTCCTAGATTGGGCAACACTAGGTCCCCTCCAGAAGGGTCAGCTATATCAGTGAGTATAGATTGGGAGGGAAATTCAGACTGATGTGCCTCCCCAGCCTGGTGATCAGTGTTGGTAATCTTAGCCCTTGAGAGGCAGAGGCAAGAGAATCTCTACCAAGAAAATCCCTGAGGCCATTGTAGTCTACAGAGAGAGTGTCAGGGCTATTTAGTTGAGGCTATCTCAAAAGGACTAAAACCTTTCACCTAATAACAACTTTACAAAATCTCTCGCCAATAACAACTTACAAATGAAATATGTCTCTCTCTTAATCTCCCCGTTTTTTAATCTACTTGACATTGAAGTAACCCAAACATATAGGAAAACACATAAAATCTAGAATATAGACCAACAAGTTATGACACTGTGAACAGACCCATGTAGCCACCACAGAGAGGAAGAATCCCATCATTACTGCCACCCTAGAAACCCCCTTGGTCACTACCTCATCCATCTTCGCTAATGTAGCTTCTATCTCACACTGTTAGTTTTGTCTGCCGGCTTTTGACTTTATGTAACAGCCTCTCAGAGGCACAGGGGTTTCTCTCACTCCAGCATCAGTTAAGTCACCTTTATTGTGGTGTAGCATCATTGAGCAAGCACACATGATTTGCATCTGTTATGGATACTTGGGTTGTTTCCAGGTGTGATTATTATGAGTCTTCTGTGGCATCATTGTGCCATTTGGTGTGCTTACATTCTTGTTTGTTTTTGAAACAGGGTCTCTCTGCCCTGGCTGACCTAGAAGTCACCCTGTAGACCAGGCTGCCTCAAACTCCCAGAGATCTGCTTTCCTATGCCTCTTCCTCTTAAGTGTAGGGATTAGAAGTGCCTAGCCTGAACTTGCACATTGGAACAGGACAAGGTCATAGGGCAGGCAAGTGTTTAGCTTTAGTAGATGCTACTAAATAATTTTTCTAATATGCTTTTACTAATTTATATTCTTGCTAGCAATGCCTTATTGCTTCATAACCTTATTAATACCAGTACTATCAATCCAAAATGATTACAGTTGTAGCCATTCAATCCTAGCACCCAAAATTCAGAAGTAGGTTAATTTCTATGGGTTCTTGGTCTACATAATGAATTCCAGGCCTGCCAAAGCTGCTATGATGAAACTGTTTAAAAACAAACAGACAGGGGGCTGGAGAGATGGCTCAGCGGTTAAGAGCACAGTCTGCTCTTCCAGAGGACCTGGGTTCGATTCCCAGCACCCACATGGCAGCTAACAACTGTCTGTAGTTCCAGTTCCAGGCAAACACCAAGGCAAATAAATAAATAAATAAATAAAATACAGTTTACTTTAAAAAAATAATAAAATAAAAAAATTAAAAAAAAAAAAAAAAAAAAAAAAAAAAAAAAAAAAAAAAAAAAAAAAAAAAAAAAAAAAAAAAAAAAAAAAAAAAAAAAAAACAGACAAAAGGCAACAGAAGCACTGTAGCCATTCTGGTGGATGTGCAGTGGTATTATTTCCCTGGTAGCCAGTGATGTTGAGCACTTTTTCTACACATTTCTTTGCCATTAGAATAGTTGTTAATTTTAAGTCCACTTTCCACTGGGCTTTTTGTCTTATTGCTTTTCAGGAGTTCATATATTTTGCATGTGAGTTTTACATTAGCTTTGGGTATTCCAAGCATCTTTTTAAGTCTTTAAGTACAGAAGACCTTATTTTGGGGGTGTTCAGAAGTATCAGGGCCACTGGGACAGGATCATTGTTTTGATCACTTATGTTTTTCTGGCACCTGACACACAGTAAGTACTCATTAAATATGATGAATGACTGATACATGAGATAGAGATTTGCCTAGCTAGTGAGGCCTATGTTATGCCAATTCCTAGAGGGAAACAGTAAGAGGGCCTGGGGGAAGCACATTTCCTTCCAGCCCAGCCAGCTGTAATCTTGGGAAGAGGAAAACATCTTGTCCCTCCTCTACTGAAAGAGCAGAAATAGTTGCTGCAGTCTATGAAGTGAGAAACACAGACATGGGGAGCAAAGGTCACAGATGCAAAGACAGGAATTAGCAGCAGGTAGCAAGCCAGCCAGAGACTTCAGGCAAGACTCTGGCAGGAAGGCAGCATGGGTCTCCAAGCATTTTTGTGGCCCTTTATAAAACAAGAGCTTCCCGGGGCTGGAAAGATGGCTCAGTGGTTAAGAGCATTGATTGCTCTTTCAGAGGTCCTGAGTTCAATTCCCAGCAACCACATGATGGCTCACAACCATCTGTAATGAGATCTGGTGCCTCTTCTGGTCTTTAGGGGCACATGCAGGCAGAACACTATACATCATAAATAAATAAATCTTTAAAAAAAAAAGACAAGGGGGCTGGAGAGATGGGTCAGCGGTTAAGAGCACCGTCTGCTCTTCCAGAGGCCCTGGGTTCAATTCCCAGCACCCACATGGCAGCTAACAACTGTCTGTAGTTCCAGTTCCAGGCAAACACCAAGGCAAATAAATAAATGAATAAAGTTTTTTTTTTTTTTTTTTTTTTTTAAAAAAAAAAAAAAAAAAAAAAGACAAGACCTTCCATGTGTCCAAGAAACTCACATGGTCCTCATTTGGACTTACGGATATGTTCACTCTTGGGTTAGCAAAATTGCTCAATGAGTAAAGGCTCTTGCTGCATAAGCCTGGTGACTGAGTTCAATCCCTAGAACCCTTGAACGGTGGAGGAAAAAGAACTGACCTTACAGAGTTGTCCTCTGACTGCTACACATGGACTGCCCAAATAATAATAATAATAATAATAATAATAATAATAATAATAATAAATTTTTAAAAATTAAGTTAAAGGCTTTTTTTAAACTAAAATGTTATTTTTATTTTAAATTCTGTGCTTTTATGTGTCTGTGTGTAGGTCTGTGCATGTGTAAGTGTATGTTCACATGGAGTCCTGAAGAAGAGTCAGATCCCTTGGAGCTGGAGTTACAGACAACTGTCAGCTGATGTGGGTGATGGGTACCAAATTCAGGTCCTCTGCAAGAGCAGCAAGCACTCTGCAAAGCAGGTTTCCTGACACTTTGGTGGCATCTTAACATTATCTCTCATTAGAGACCTCTTTTTTTCCTGTTTAGATCTGTCTTTAGCTGCTACATGGCTTAAAATATTCATTCCGAACACAGAAGACCATTGTTTTCCATGGTCTTTCCAAAGGTCCGCTGTTGTGTGTAACTTCTACTTGCTGACTTTCTATTCAGCATCTCTTCTTCCTGCTTCAGCTGTAACATCGACACAGGTCTGGTTTGGAGACTCTGAGTCATCCCCATTACTATGGAGTAGAGAAATTGTCCTACCAAAATGCTGTAATAAACTCAGTGTCCTCTGCTGAGAATATAGAGGGGCAAAGTGCCATTGACCCAGAGGCTAATAGTAGCCGCAGAAATTTCTAGATATGATTAATTTGGGTCAGTGGCTAAGCTGAAGAAAAGTGTAATGGCATCTGTACAGAAAGCACAGAGTTTTCTTTTGAGGGCATGGGGAAGGTTTATGGGGGAAGCAGAATAGTTGATCACCATTAGGATTTTATGAGGAGCTCATTGGGGGAAGGTGGGCTTCTTGGGTAGCCTTCTTCGGCCTTGCTTGGCACTTTTCCTAATATACAATGCATTTAGTCTTCTATGTGGTTCTCCAAACCCCATGGCCTTCTTTCAGGTACAACTGTTGACTAAGGGCTCCGTCAAGACCAACTTGGAGAGTCATCTTGAAACATCATAAAATTCCAGAGTCCCATAGATTCAGAGTCCCTCACCAGTATGCCATGGTCATGAGACTAGCCTAGCATGGCTGGAAAGTTTCCTGACTTTTGTTTTTCAGAGTGTGTATGTGCCCCCTCCCATTTTTCCCCCTGCTGTAACACTTCCCTACTGCTACCCTCCCAGAGGTCAACTTCTTTCCTGCTGCCTGCAGCTGAGGCGATATCCCCTTCCGGCTCCATTCAGCTCTAAAAGGATGTAGAGATTCGGGTGGGGAAGTATGGCCATCTGTCATCAGAGCTAGGTGCCCTGGCTTCTCTCTAACTGAACTCTGGGTTCCCAACCCTTCTGTGATGCTCACACTGGGATTTCTTCAAGCAAAAGAGTTCAAAGTATTTTACAGCATTTTCTTGAGCACAGCTGGGGGTATAGCAGCAGGCAAAAATTGTTCAGTGAACCATCACAGGAGGCCACGTCATCACTAAAACAATGTGGCACGGTGGAATGTGTCTCTGTCTTTGCAGGGGTTGAATCATGCTTAGCCACATGTTAGGTATGTGGTCTTGAGTGAGAGCCTTTATACTTCTGAGCCGCATCTTTAATGAGGAGACACAACTTTGCCTTTCTCAGATATTCTGGATGGGTGGGAACATTGCATTTGGAAGCTTCCTTCACACAGTAGGACTGTTTTGATTTCACCAAAAAGGAAAAGCCCAAACCAAGCATGAGACATCAGGGTCAGTTCACACTCTCTGAGCAGACGTTCACGTTGAATTTTAAACTTTGTAGAATGCAAAGAGCTAAGAGTCAGCAATCTCAGAATATACATGCTGGTAGGGCTGAGTTCTTCAGTGCGTCACAAGCCAGAGTTTGGACACTTCATCTTGTAAAAGCTAGCATTTGAGAACACATTCTGCAAATCATGTTACTGAGTTTCAAGCTATCCTCTGTATTTATTCTCCTTTGTTTTCTGCCTTTAGTTTACTAAGCTGGCCTGGTCACAGGCATCAACAATAGGCACTTAAGTACTTAAAATACAGATTTCTGACTTCATGAAAATTTTGATTCTAAAACTTTAGGGAGATGGACTAGAAAAGTCTATTCTTTTTTTTTTTTTTTTTAAACTTTATTTATTTATTTGCCTTGGTGTTTGCTTGGAACTGGAACTACAGTCAGTTGTTAGCCGCCATGTGGGTGCTGAGAATCGAACCTGGGTCCTCTGGAAGAGCAGACGGTGCTCTTAACCGCTGAGCCAGGCTGGAGAAAAGTCTATTCTTACATGGTACCCAGAGAATACTCATGACCCAACTAGTTTGGATCTAGTTAGCCCTGGCCTGGTGGATCTCAGTCCTGACTTCATATCAGATTTTCCAAGGAGCTTTCACAGAGACATCCTTTGTCAAGACAGCTTTGCCTTTGCCTGGGAAGGCTCCACCAGGGTCAGAAAGTCTTCAGTGACACAGTGGAGCTCTAACCAAATCTGACAGTGTAGGTTCATATAAAAATCCATCTATGAGGGCTGGAGAGATGGCTCAGTGGTTAAGAGCACTGACTGTTCTTCTGGAGGACCTGAGTTCGATTCCCAGCATCCACATGACAGCTAACAACTGTCTGTAATTCCAAGATCTGACACCCTTACACAGATATACATGCAGGCAAAACACCAATTCACATAAAATAAATATTTAAAAAATCCATCTATGAAAATGTTTGTTGCAGGATAAGGAATAGAAAACAGAATCAGTGGATTGAAAACAAGATAGGAAGATTAGAATGGTAATTGGAGTTAGTCATTAGGGAAATGTAAACGCAAACCACAAAATAACACGTTGCCTCTGCTACATTGATCATATAAGCAGTGGCAGAGGCACAAACCCCAGAAAATAACACCTGTCACTGTACATTACTACTGGGAAGGTAAAATGGTTTTGGTTTCTGTGATGAACACGTGATATTTTCTCAAAGTTAAGCACAGAATTTCCACATGGCCAAGCATTTTCACTCCTAAGGGCTTGCCTAGAAGAATTGAAAGCAGGCGAGAAAATCATTCTGGTTAAAAGGAAAAGATTAAAATGACAGATAGGCGGGCAAGGGGGAATAGGTCATAGGCAAAGGGCAGCATTAAGTGTACATCTGGGTGAGTGTGAAAGAGTGTATATACAAGGGGCTGGAGAGATGGCTCAGTGGTTAAGAGCACCATCTGTTCTTCCAGAGGACCCGGGTTCGATTCCCAGCACCCACATGGCAGCTAACAACTGTCTGTAGTTCCAGTTCCAGGCAAACACCAAGGCAAATAAATAAAGTTTTTTTTTTTTTTTTTTTTAAAAAAAGAGTGTACATACAAGATGAGTGGCTTGTACATAGCTCAAGATTTCTCTCATATGTGTGTCTTCCCCATCCATTCCTTCTCCCCCTTCCTTCTCTCCTCCTTCTCTTTACTCAGTTGCTGGGTATAGAACCCAGGGCCCCAGGCATGCTAGGCAAGTACTCTGTCACGGAGCTATACCTCCAGCTCCCTGAATTTCTTTTAGAAAATAAATTAATTTAGTGTGTGTGTAGAAGGTTTGGCACACATGTGCCACACTGTATATACGAAGGCCAGAGGATTGCTGTGCAATTGAATTCTCTCATTCCATTATGTAGGTCCTCGGGATTGAACTCTGGTGGTAAAGTTTGGCCGCAAGCATCTTTCACTCACAAGCCATCTTGCTGACCCATGAATGTCTTGTTTCATTACATTCGTTTTGTTTTCCAGTCTACCATTACAAAGTCTTACACATGCATACATTTTATAATTTAAATTAAATTATAATTTAAATTTCAAAATTTAAATTTGTAAAACATGCACGTGTATAAATAGCATACATTAAAATTTTTATATTTAAAATTTTCTGTGATGTCATTTTTGGGGGGTCAACAGAAAGGTGTTGGGACACCTGTTGTTTTCAGTTCTCTTGACCACATACTTTGAAGTGGAATTGCAGGGTGATATGGTAATTCTCTGTTTAGCTTCAGAGGAAACGCCAACCGTTTCCACAGCTGACACCACAGCTGCTGTACCATCCCACATTCCCACTAGCAAACGTACAAGGTTTCCAGCTTCTCTACATCTTGCCAACATTTGTTATTTTCCACCTTTTTGATTGCAGCCCACCTGGTGGATATAAAGTGGTTTCACACTGCAGTTTTAATTTGCATCTCCCTAAAGACTAACAACTTTTATATTTACATATCTTTTTTTCCATTTCACTGCCTGTTTTCCACTTGTTACTCTGCAACAGCTTACTTCATAGGTTAATTATATCCGCACTGATTGCCTTTATATATCACAGTGCCTTGTAGACAGTAAATTCCATACAAGGGTTAGAAAGAAGGAACCAAACTAGACAGGACCCGAGAAAGGGTCTTTGCTCTATTTCTCTTTCCCTTCTCTGACTTAAAAGGCCCAAGCTGACACCATTTTTCTGAAGGTCTCACACACTCATCTGCTTCATCACCTTAGCATGCTCTCTTGGTTCTTTGTCTAGTTCTCATTTAAATTCTAAAGCCTCCAGTGGAATGGTGATCTCTTCACCATGGAGGCCCATTTCCCAAACGAGGCACTGTGACACACACACACACACACACACACACACACACACACACACACAGGGGTGGGGGGAGCGAGGGAGGGAGGGAGACTTCCTCTCTTACACTTGGGCAACAGAACCACCTGACCTAGGCCTCTTGCTTTAGAACAAGCCATATATCATCGCCCTGATGTTTCTAATACTCTGTCCCTTGGCATTTAATGTTCAGCATTGATGAAGCAGCTAGTAACCCTGAGCACACATTCCTGAGACAGTAGGATCCAGGGAAACACTTCTCTATCTTGCCCTAAATCTTTATTTAAATTGATAAATTAAAATAATATATATTTTGGTCTATCTTGTAATGTTTTGGAGTACATTACTATGAGGAGATGGAGAGATGGCTCAGTGGTTAAGAGCACTGGCTGCTCTTCCAGAGGATTATAGTTTGATTCCCAGCATCCACTACCATCTATAACTCCAGTCTCAGGGATCTGTGTTCTTTCCTGTCCTCTACCCGCACTGCGCACATGTGATGCTCCATCACACCAAACACCTAAAGATTAATTTTGAACGCACAGAACAACTTTCACATCCCCATGCCATTTTTGCAGGGTGGAGGGGGGGGGCACGCTAATCTTTGTTTGCTCCCAAGTTTGGTATATGTGCTTGTCAAAGCAAGTATGCTCTACATCCTCAGAAAAAGTTAAGGAAGCCAACTGTCCTAAAGGCTTGTGGGTTGTTGTAAACTAGAGATAGGCATGGCTTTGGAGTACATGAAGGAAGGCAGCTGTGTAATGCTTAAGGAAAGCCTGTTACATCCTCCCTGAGGATAGGAAGAGGGCAATGATGCCTGTGTGACATGTTAGTTGTCTGTAGTATTGAACATCACTTTTTTTGATAGTCTTTGAGTTCTAATTCCTGGTTGGGGTACTCATGAGTTGGTGTAGTATTTACAACATTGCAGAATGATCAAAGATTCTTAGCATTAAACACTTACTCAATTCTGAAATTTTTATATATGTAGATCTAAAAGTAACATAATACAAAGGGGCAACTTCATTATTGATAGTGTGCTGCTGGACATCAAACGCAAGGATTTCAAGTTGTTTCATTTCAATTAAAATATTTATGGTTTCAAAAACATTTGAAGAAATGTTCAGCTCTTATAGTGATATATTTTATATTTAATAAAATCAGCCTGGAATATCAGGGAGAGAAACAGACCACAGTCAACTCTCATCCAGCCAACTTCTCAGGCCCAACAGGGTAAATGCTGTCTGTAAGAGTCCTCCACCTGGCTGATCACTCCTACAGAATACTTGAATGTCTACCTACACCTGCCTTAAATATCTTCTCTGTCTAGTTTCTTCACTTTCAGGTTCAACTCTGCATCATAATCCTAGAGTTAGGATTAAAGGTATGAGCTACTACTGATTGGTAGTTAGGCCTTGAACTCACAGAAATACAGAAAGATCTCTGTCTCATGAATGATGGGATTAAAGGTGGTAGATCATCCTTTCCCTTGCTAGGATTAAAGCCTGACCCTCCTGGCTTGACTGTGGGTGATTCTGTCCTCTGATATTCCAGGCTGATTTTATTGAATATAAAATATATCACCAAAAGCTCTTACTGGAAGAAAAGAATACTAAGTCAGAGGTGGTGGTGCATGCCTTTAATCCCAGCATTCAGAAGGCAGAGGCAGGAGGATCACTGTGAGCTTTAGGCTCTCCTAGTCTACATAGCAAGTTCCAGGACAGCAGGGTTACATAGCAAGACCATGTCTCAAAAATAAAAATACTTAGTTCAAGACTCACAATCAAGGATCACAGCCCAAGTTTACTCACTTACTGGCCCTATCTTTGATTAGAAATATTTTGTCTTCCTTCCCACCTAGGCAGGAATGAAGTGAGATCTAAGTAGAAAGCATAGACCTTTGGTTAGGGTCAGGAGATATGTATGTAATATATCTATGCTGGGTCTTTTTCAACATGAATATGGGGGTTGGTGGATGGGTCAGGCTGGAGGAATGCCTCAGATTTATTGTCCATCCTGTGAAAGAGAGTCTACTTCTAGCCATAATAGCTAACAGTTTAAGTCACCTCCTCCAGACGCCTTCAGGGCCAGTGTACTGGGATGTGCTCTCTCTGCGAGTTCAAGCCTTTCCTTCTCAAGGTCCTTTCTTCCCATTGGGGGTTTTGTGGTGACATATAATATGTTTAATAAAATTAGTCTGGAATATCAGAGGACAGAATCACCCACAACCAAGCTGTGAAGGTCAGGGAGTGGTGACTCACACCTTTAATTCCATCCCTGGGAGATAGAGCTCCATCTGTCCTGAGTTCAAGGTCTAACAGCCAGGCAGTGGTAGTTCACACCTTTAATCCCAGCTCCAGGAGAGTTGAACCAGGAAGTAAGATAGCTGTTCAGGGAAAGCAAAATAAGGCAGAAATTCAGCCATTCTGTCTGAGCAGCCAGTCAGGCTGAGGACCCTTGAAGACAGAACTTACCCTGTTTGGCCTGAGAAGCTGGCTGGGTGAGAATTGGGTGTGGTTTGCTCCCTCTCTCTGATATCCCAGTTTTCCCCCAATATCTGTCTCTGGGTTTTGTTTTGTTTTTTTAACTTTATTTATTTATTTATTTATTTATTTATTTATTTATTTGCCTTGGTGTTTGCCTGGAACTGGAACTACAGACAGTTGTTAGCTGCCATGTGGGTGCTGGGAATCGAACCCGGGTCCCCTGGAAGAGCAGATGGTGCTCTTAACCGCTGAGCCATCTCTCCAGCCCCCTGTCTCTGGGCTTTTATTATAATACTAAATAAAATTTGTGCAATAGGGTTCAGAAAGATTATCCTTCCTAAAGCTGGGAAAGGAAGTGAGGTGGATGGGGATTTTCCCTGCCTGCTCTCCCCAGTCACTATGATCATCAGAGGCAGCAGGAATGTTCTCAGGGAAGGAGAAGAGCTGAGCCTAGAGAGTGAGAGGAAGAGAGCAGGAGGAAATTCCGACGCACTCAAGGAGAGGTGTGAATAGCGGGAGGTCAGCCAGGGAACAGAGCGCTAGAGCAAAGAAGGAATTCCAGACGGAGGAGTCTTTGTTCCCTGCATCGCCCTGGGTCACAAGGAATAAGCCAAACCCCACAGTTTCTCAGGGGAGGCAGGATTCGGGGATCTGGACCTCTTTTTAACCCTAGAAGAGTCCCTTAAGCATCCTGTCACTTTGGGCTTTGGGGAGTCTGTTTTCTCTTTAGAACTATTAGCATAGACTTTGGGTTCAGATAGACCCTGCCCTTAACACTTGCATGACCTTGGGCAACCTTGAAATTTGTAAATCTGGGACTTTATTTGTAAAATGGAGCAATAGCACCTCAGAGTTGTGCTAATCTGTCTTCTGTTTCCAAGAACACAATACTGCAAACTGGGCTGAGTAATAAAGAAAGGAGGTTTATTTTGGCTCACATCCCTGGAGTTTTAAAATCATGTGGGGCATACCAGTTTGCCCGTGGAAGTCTTCTTGTTGGAGAGATAGCAGGGCAAGACTACAGGGATGCACATATGTACTTGTCTGTCTTCTGTCCCCCCTTTTTAATGGGGTATTGTGTGATATATTGACACATGTATTCATAGTTTGATGTCGGAATCAGATTAAATGTGTATCTTCTCTAACTCTCTTCTAAAAAGCCTAGGTATAAGTCAATGATGAGGTTCAGCCTTGATGGCCTTTGTCTAATCCTAATAACCCCACAAAGGCAAACCACAGTCGGTTATGTTCACTCCCTCAAAGTACTTTTTTTTTTTTTTTTTAAAGATTTTTTAACTTTATTTATTTATTATTTATTTATGTATTTGCCTTGGTGTTTGCCTGGAACTGGAACTACAGACAGTTGTTAGCTGCCATGTGGGTGCTGGGAATCGAACCCGGGTCCTCTGGAAGAGCAGATGGTGCTCTTAACCGCTGAGCCATCTCTCCAGCCCTCAAAGTACTTTTTATATGATTAAGTTTACAACATACGGGGGCTGGAGAGATGGCTCAGCGGTTAAGAGCACCGTCTGCTCTTCCAGAGGACCCGGGTTCGATTCCCAGCACCCACATGGCAGCTAACAACTGTCTGTAGTTCCAGTTCCAGGCAAACACCAACGCAAATGAATAAATAAATAAAGTTTAAAAAAAAAAAGTTTACAACATACAAATATGGGCACACTCACACCTCTGTAGTTGTTTTGAGAATTAAATAAGAAATCAGTGGGGAGTAGGCGATTCAGAATCAGAGAATAATGGTGACCGTGGGAGCCAGGTAATGTGGATTTAAGCAACTGTTTCCAGCTAAATGTGTAACCCACTCAGAAGCAAGTTCATCTCTGTAGGAAGGAGTAACAATAGCATATTCACAGGGCTGAGATAAGGTGTATGAAATTACTTTGTAGGGCTCTGCACAAAAGTGAAGGATTATTTTTGTTCTTAAGCTTGCCTTCCAACAAACGCAGAATAAGTACTGGACTGGCCAAAAAGAGAGAGTGAGGGAAAGAATGTGAATCTTAGCAGAGTAGCAAAAAAAAAAAAAAAAAAAGCTTGAATAATTCCCACACAGTTCCTAACACTGACAATCAAGCCAGGGCTGCAAGGAACATTTCTCATCCGCGGGAGGAAGATGAGGGACTCCGGTCGGATTGAGGGAGACTGGGGGTTCTAAGGAGGGGGCAAGGAAACACAGTGTTATCAAACTGCTGGAGACACAGGAGGCCCTAGTTTGGAGAGGCAAAAAGGAGTCTTTCCAGCCTTACTCCGGTGTTTCCCCTTCTGACCTCGACTCCCCTGGTGATCCACAAAGCACAGATCCTGGCCTCGAGCCAGGAAATGCTGCTTTCCAATGCCCCCCACCTGGCAGCTACTGGACAGATTCAAATACGCCTGGGGTTGGAGTCCAGAGAGAAGACAGGAGCCCGGCTATCTTCTAATGGAGGCTACCTCCCTTGCCTCTCTTGCCCAAGGAAGAGCTCTCTAGCTACCCCGCTTCCTTGCCCTCTACTTCCCCTTGGCCATTCTGCAACAGGATGTGGTGCCAGGGCCATGGCTCTGCTGGTTCTGGGCTGCAGTGAGAGGCTCGATCCTGGGTTCCTCTCTGGGAGCTCAGCCCATAGGCTGTGCCAGGGAAATGTTTCCACAGATTAGTGCCTCCTGGGGTGGGGCGGCGATAGCAGGTGGAAGGGAGCAAAGTTCCAGGAGCCCAAGGATAGCAGCTTGCTTGTTTAGGTCCCAGCCTCTGGAGCCGGGAGATCTGGGGTTCTTCCGGAGTCTCCACCTGTCAGAGATCTCTGCTACACAGACCCCTTTATTTAACCGGCTGTGCTTGCGGGGGGGGGGGGGGCTTCTCGGTTGACCTGTTTCGGGTTGACCGGTGGAATAAGCTGCAAAGTGGAGAAAGAAGGGAAGGAGAGGCAATTCCCAGGTCCGAGAAGAAAGTGGACGGCAGGAGAAAGAAAATTCTAGAAGAGAGTCTATTTCAAGCGCCCTAAGCTCACATTCTACGAGATAAAAGCTGCTTGAGATTTTTTCCAAAATCTGCATTTGTTAAGGCAGGCTGGGGAAGCGGACTAGTTGCACAAAAACCTGAGACAGGCCAACACCTCCTAAGGCAGGGCAGTAGAGGTCACCTGGGGGAGGGATAGAGATGTCGGGAGGATGGCGGGCTAGACTCTACTCCTCCTTAGAGCTTGTTCTGTGGTGAGTATGGGAAGTAGCCAGGGAGATGAACTCTGCATTCAAAGGTGGTTTCTACTGAATCCTTTCGTCAAGGATTCGTCAATCCTTTCTCTCCTCATAGGTAGTCCTGGCCCAGCACTGGTCACCCAGTTGGACCCTCTCCTTACAGTTCATGCAGATGAGAAACCGGCTCTTTGTAGGTGTCAGCATTCTGGATCAACTCAAAGATGAACTTTATCTGGTTCTCGTAGTTCTGTACTGAGATCTTCTCGTTGATTCCATGGATACTGAGGGAAGAACATTTAGGGGGAGGAGACAAGGGGGTTAAATGTAGCAGCATAACAGCGGTCACAGAACACCCTTCCTGCCCCTGACCCCCTCCCCGATCTTTGGCCCTCTATGGGGGCAAGGTGAGAAAAGTCATTTTCCAGCTTATGTGTGACATGCTGGTTATTTTTCAAGGACCTGTGTTCATGTTCAAGGACAGCAGGGCAAGGGTAGGGGTGTGTGGGGGCGGTGGTGGATAACTCCTGGGGAGTTTATCCAGCCTTCTGTTCTGAGGTCCATTTCTCCTCTGGTAGAATTAGCTTCCTAATTCTTCTTTTCTTAGAATAGAGTCTCTTGCTAGAGTTTTCCCTAAGGATGGGCAGGAAGGCGACAGCCCAGGAAACCTCTCCATCCTCTACCTACGAACACAGCTATCGGATCTCCTGCGCCCCGCCAAAGGGCAAAGATGATAGGAAACACAGGGGCCACTTACCCCCGATTTTTAACAAACCTTAAAACATAAATATGAATTTTGTTTTTTGAGACAGAATTTCTCTATGTAGTCCTGAGGCTGTTCAGAAGCTTGCTAAGTAGACCAGGCTGGCTCTGAAGTTACAGAGATCCTCCTGCCTCTGCCTCCCTTGCACTGGGATTAAAGGCATGTTCAACATGCCTTGCTTAATGAGTGCTACTCTCTCTCTCTTTTTTTTTGTTTTATGAGACAATATTTCTCTGTGCAGCCCTGGCTGTCCTGGAACTTACTCTGTAGACCAAACTGGCCTCAAACTCAAAAATCTACTTGTCTCTGCCTCTCGAGAGCTGACATTAAAGGCATGTACTACCATTGCCCAGCACAAATGCTATTAAGATCACATTCAAACACTTTCCTTCTTTTCAAGTGACCGGTGGTGAAGAAATCAGGCCTGATGTAACAGATTGCAAAAGACTATATGGAAATTACCTTCCCAAACTTCAAGAGTCAAAATTTGCTGAAGATTCACAGAATAGTCACACATGACAGTTAAAATTGGTACTTACATTTTGGATTTCCACAGTATTTCTTCTGAGAAGGCCAACTAACATGCCCACCTTTGAGCTCATGTGTGTTTGCTTATCAAAGAATGTTGGAGGGCCTACTTATTTTATAGGCAGAGAAAGTGACGTCCAGGGATGCGTATTCCCTCAAGTGAGACAGACTACTTTAGGGGCTACTCCTTCCTTCCTTCTTCCTTCCTAGTCATGGTTTTGTTACACAGCTCAGGCTGGATGTAAGTTTGTCAATCTATGGGGCTAGAGAGGTGGCTCAGCAGTTGAGGGCATTGTCCACTCTTCCAGGACCTGGGTTTGAGTCTCATCACCCACATGGTAGTACATAAACATCTGCTCTAGGGTGCCCCCTTTTGGCCCCCAGAGGCAATGCATGCAAATGATGTACAGAGCTATACATGCAAACAAAACATTCATACATAAGATTATAAAATTTTTAAAAAAAGTCTCAGTCTCTTAAGTGCTGGGATTATAGGCTACTATATCCAACTTTACCCAAGGATCTTATTTTCAACAAGTTCTTAACAGTCACCTGCTTCTCTCCACTTTTAAAAAGAGGTGTGTATATGGGGGTTATCCCCACAATTCCTGGAGCTATGATGCCAATCTGGGTTCTAGAATCTCTCTGAGATTCAGAATTTGTCAAAATCTGACTTTCCTCTATTCTGTAAATCACCCAAATGGGAAGCGACAGTTCAGATATATCTCCTCCCTGCCTCACTGCTTAACCCTGTTCTGCTTACCTACTGAAGTCCTGAGGCTGCAGGAAAACGGGGTTGAACAAATACATGCCATGGGTGAGGTTGGCATAGTGCCGGCTGTCTGTATTGCCAATACAAATACCTGAAAAGAGAAGCGTAAGAGAGCTTTATGTGTGCCACGTGGCCAATGAAGGAGGGGAAGCTAGGTGGCTGCCTAGGAGCTGATTAGGGCCCTGGGTCATTGTACTATGATTTCTGGGACTTCCTAAGAGCATCTGCTTAGGACTCTCCCTCCCCATTGGAGATCAGGGTTTCTCTGGGCAACTCTGACTGTTCTGTCCTCAAACTCAACAGAGATCTGCCTGCCTTTGCCTCCTGTGTGCTAAGACTAAAGGTATGCAACACCCAGCACCTAAGACATTTTTTATTGTCTAAGCTGCCTCATTTAAAGTCCTTACAGAAACTATAACTTTAGCCAGGAACATGGAATGTCCTGGAAGCACTGGTGAGTAGCCCTGAGTGGCCCAAAGCTAAGTTGTTCTGGACCAATGATGACCAGGGAGGCCTTTCATTTTATCCCCACAGACAAGGCCATTTGCTGTTTGAGGAATTAGTTTAGAGAAATCACTTGGCCTGTATTTTGTATCACTTAGGACAGAAGCACACAACTATATGGTCATTTGACTGAGACTACATCCTTCCTCATGGAGCAGAATGTTTGCTCTACTGTCTCCTTCTCTGAAGACTCTGGAAGGCAAAGCTCAGGTGGGAAAGTCCTAGGAAACTTTCTAGTCTCTTACTTTTGCAAAGGAGAGGTCACCCAGCTGGGCTGGGATTCACCTTGGAATGACCTCTGGGAAAGGACAGTCCCAGCATCAGTTCAAGTGTGGTGAGATAGTTCAAAATGGTATTTCGTGCCTTCTCCTATTTTCCTCTCATTTCAAGTGGGTCCCTGGGTCTAATTCTGTGCTTTGTGGATTTCTTCCTGTTGATTCTCTCCACCCCTACAGCAGTCTGATCCTGCTGATGGAATTATGGCCAGTGGTAAGGAAGGGGTGAAGAGAGCCTCTGAGGGTGAAAGAGAAGGATCCGGACTGTGAGAGCCAGGGTTCCTAGATGTTCCTAGAAAGCCACTTGTAAACCTACATAGGAGGAAATGGACACAGGCTTTCACATTAAAATACGTTCATACATGGAGGCCAGAGATTTGGAAACTGCTCAGTCATCACTATGCCAAAATCGTCTTGGGAGTATCTTGCAAAAAGGCAGATTCCAGTTGGAATATATAAGAAGGTCCGGGTGTTCTACATTTTATAAAGTTCCTGGAGAAGCACTGCTAGATTTTGATGGTATGCTAGAAGGTGGGGAAATGCACAGGGATCCTCAGGCACTAGACTGAGGAGGATCATTATCATCATGGATGTCATGGACTCAGGCTTTTCTGGGCCGTCATTCTGAGTCCTGCTGCTCAGCTGTTAGTCTAGGATAATGGCGAGGTAACTCCTTCGGGTTATCTCTAAGATATATCCTAAACCAGCCCCTTCTCTATGTCAGAGGGACAAAGAATGTTGCTGCCGTAGGTTAAGCAAGGACCCATCCTCGATGACCTAATTTATTGTTTCTGTCTCTTTCCTACTTCTTTCTTCATTTCCACCCCGAGGGAAAAATACAGTTCCAGGGACAGAAGCAGCCAGCTGTTTCCAGGATGATGGCTGGGTTGAGGGGGTAGGGAAAGGCTCATCAGATAGGAAGTAGTCCCAGCCACCACCACCCACCAGCCAGAGTTGATGAAGTCATTACCGGGGACAACAATATTGATTTCTGGAAAGACAGACTGTATGGTCTGTTGAAGCAGCTGGTAGCCCATGGCCTGGGCATCAGAGGGGCTGACAGGCAGGGGGTCAAAGGATTTCAGCACACGCATCTGGACTCTATCATCAGCCACGATGTTCTTGACAAGTTTTAGAACCTTCAGAGTAGAAACACAGAGGGTTATGGTTCTCATTGATCTGCTAGCTATGCACCAATTTCAGATCTTCTGTTTCAGCAAAGTAGCACTCTGGAGTTTAGAGAAAGAGGTTTGTTTTTGCAGTGGGACCCCAGCTTTTATTGACTGGCTGTGGTTGATGTAAACGCTGGCACTTTCTAGAAAACATGGCAGAATTCAGCTAAAGGTTTGGGAGGATTGTTTTACAACTCTGAGTCAGATGGAAAATTGGATAATCCAGAAATTGCTCCCCTCCCAGGATGGGTGATTGAGCCATGGACTTAGGTAAAGCCTACGGGATATTAGGATAAGAATCTCAGCCATCTCAAGGGGATGGTCCTGTTTCAACCTGGGAGCCTTGGGGTGGTGATGCGCGTTACAAAGGCCTATCCTACTGAGTTTTCTTTCTCCTCTCCTGAGCTGCTGCCTATTTGTAACCAGATACACTGAGCCAGAAAGATGAGCTTAACATGCACACAAAATCAGGAGTGTGGTGTTGTGGCTGAAGATTTTCCCTTTGCCTCTGTTTATTGAAAAGGACCATGAGGAAACTCCCAGAAAATACAGCGTAAGGCGACTAGGGGAAATCCAATAAAATCCCAGGAAGGATGCAGATCAGTCTCGGAGGCTCAGGTCACATGACAGAATGGTTTACAGTGGGTCCCCCAATCCAGTGAGCACCATAAGGAAAAGATCAATATCAACTATTTAATCAGTGGTTAGTTTAAAGCTATTTATGTCCTAGCAAAGGGCCCATGTCTCACACCTGGAGATCACCTCAGTAGGGGTATTATTTGGAGTACTCATTTTAGGCCAATAACCCCCAGAAGTGTAGTAGACGCTGTATCTGAAGAGAACAGAGAAGGTTCCCACTTCTAGCTTAGAATGGAAGCAACTGCCCTTGAGGGGAGTGAGTGATGGTCATGCAAATTCATGGTTCACCCCAGCACCAGTACCCCCAATGCTCTCAGTCAATATTAAATTCATTGTGGGTATGGATGATGGCAGAATAATTGCTTACCATGCATAAGGCCCTAGTTTCAAGCCCCAGTATTATATATATATTATATATAATATATAGTATATATAGTCTTCACACATTGTTTTACCCAGGAGGAAGGCTCCTAAGTCATCGCCTGAGGGGTAGATGGGGGCTGTGCCTACTGTTTCTTGCTTCAGCCACTCCAGAGGCTTCTGCATCTGGAAACTAAAGAAGATGTGACATCTGGCTCCTTGAATCTGGGTCCTGATTCAAAGGCAGGGACTGTGTGTCAGCCTCAGTCTCTTATCTATAGTATTGAGCAAGTAAAAGGTAATAAATGTTGGCTATAAAAGACAGGAACCAACAAAAATGATAACAGGTATTGTTCCATCGAGTACCTTGCCCATCATATACAGTTAGGAGTGCCGGGCTGAATTTCTATCGAATTACCTAAGGAAGGTGTGTGGGTGCACCCTGAGTATAAATGGAAGAGGAGGTGAGGATCAGAAAAGCATTCATTTCAGGTGCGTGTAGTTTGGTGTTAGAAATTTTGAGTCTGAAGAGAGGATATGGTATTGGTAGAGAAGAGGCAAAAAGACATTCCTAAGGTAGAGAAAAATAGATTTAAAAAGGTGAGGTATGACAAAATGTGCTCTGGATAATTATAGCGGTGTGACTTTTGGCAAGCCCCCAGACCTCTCTGGGCCTGTTTGCGCCTCTGTTACCAGCAACTGAGATTCCTCTTGGTGATTATTACATGCTAACATTACAGTCTGTTCAGTGCAGTATGTACAATATGGAAGAAGGAAGGAATGGGGTCAGCCATCCCTCAGATTCATAAGGAAGATATTCATAATCAGGATGCTAAAAAAATGGAACAGTATATATTGCTGTCCTGGGTTTTCCAGTAAGCAGCCTATAGAGCTGGACTTATAACCATAAAGACCTGACCAAATTTTAAATACCCAGTGTTCTTACTGTCAATAAACATAACATTCAGGTGAGAGGAAAATATCTCTACATATGAAAAAGAACTCCAGAGACTGTGGGAGCATGTCAGGACTGTAGACAGAGAGCTAAAAGGTTAATGGGCTCTATAGCAACCTTGGCGGTCTCTCTCCCCTTGGTCATCCCTTCTAGTCACATTATTGTGCCTCTAATTATTGCTGGAGGGATCATGCACCTTTATTACAAACAGCTACTGTACTCAGAGGGGCCTCTAACTTACTATCTTGGATCAACCTACTGAGGGCAGGAATAAAGGCCTGTTCTGGCTGGGTGTGGTTAAGCATAGCTTTAATTCCAGTGGAGGCCGAGGCCAGAGGGCAGTGGCAGAGAGCCTGGGAGTCCAAGGCCAGCCTGATCTACAGTGGGTTCCAGGACAGTAGGGGCTACACAGTGAGACCCTGACTTTAAAAAAAAAGAGAGAGAAAGAAAGAAAGAGAGAAAGAAAGCAGTTGAGCAAACCAGAGGGACCAAGCTAGTAAGCAGCATCCCTCCATGGCCTCTGCTTTAGTTCCTGCCTTGAGTTCCTGCCCTGACTTCACTGGATGATGCACTCCAATCTGTAAGGTGAAATAAATCCTTTCCTCCTCCCCTCCAAAAGCATGTTAACATGCCCAGTCAATACTTCAGTGCCCCTGCATTTAACTCTGCCTATGTCTCCACTGCCACTTTACAGTCACTGTGAGACACAGCAGCCAGTACCTTTAGACCGCTTACCACTTACACTGCCTTGTTCCTGTTCATTCAATGACTTGCTAGCCGCTGCCCCTTCTCATGGACCATATGGACCATTAGGACAGAAATCTTGTCTCTCTGGCTCACAACTATCCCAAGTGCTTAGAAGAATGTCTGACTGGGTTCAGGGGTATGGGCCTGTAACTCAAGATTCTTTGGAGGGTGACAAGTTCAAGACCAGTTAGGGCAATTTAGCAAGGCCCTGTTTCAAAATAACAACAAAAAGTGGGGAGGAGTTGGGAATAGAATGGGAGGGCTCTCATTGTGTGTGTGTCTCCACCCCAAGGTCCCCACCTACCTCTACATTGTAGGGAAGAATAGGTGTAGGGAGGAGATGAGAAGCGTGGTGTCCATGTGTGTTCCCACTAGACACAGCACAAAGCTCTAAGCTTGTGGCTTCTGGACAAGAAAAGGAGTGACCAGGACAAATGGGTCCTCTGAGCTTTCTAAAGGAAGGAGATTTTCCATCCCTCACCGGGACATGTGGCCAGGATGACACCACGGGATTCCTGAAGTGCCATCAGATGGATCAGGAGGGAAGGCCTCTGTGGTTAGGAGGGAAAAGTGCCAGGACCAGGGAGATGAAAGGCCTAATGGGTGGAAAACAGCTTTTGGAAAAGAACAGAGTTGGAATGGGCTGGAAAAAAAGAAAGAAAAAAAAAGTGGAAAGCTCAGCTGATTGAATTCGGTGATTTCCTGGTCCTGAGTCTCCAGGGAGAGAGCAAGGTTGGCACCTGATGAAAAGCAGCTGAATCTGGGATTCATACTGAGCTCAGCCCTCTTCCCCAAGGCCAGGCAGGCTGTTAACCTCCTGAGTCCACAATGAGTGCCCCTCCCTCTCTGCACAAGCCACACGTGACTCTTACATTGGAAGAACTCTTGAAAACCAACAAGTAGGGGCTGGAGAGGTGGCTCAGAGGTTAAGAGCACTGACTGTTCTTCCAGAGGTCCTGAGTTCAATTCCCAGCAACCACATGGTGGTTCACAGCCATCTATAATGAGATCTGGTACCCTCTTCCCTATACTGTATACATAATAAATAAATCTAAAACCAACAAGTAGAAACCTAGGTGTGTCTGACCCTTGAGGGCAGAGTCCCTATTGTATTCTAGAATGTACTATCCATATCCCACCTTATTGTTCTTGTCATTTTAAGTGTGTGTGTGCGTGTGTGTATCTGGGTGCATTCATGTGTATATATGTTCCTGTGTATACGCATGGTGCAATTAAGAGGTCAACACTGGGTATCTTTCTCTATTGTTTTCTGCCTTATTTTTTATTTTATTTTTGAGACAAGATCTCACTATGTGGCCTTGTCTGGTGTGGAGGTTTGAATAAGAATGACCCCCATAGGCTCTAAAGTTTGAGTGCTTAGTCATCAGGGAGTGGCACGTCTTAGAAAGATTAGGAGGTGTGGCCTTGTTGGAGGAGGTGTGACACAGGGGTTGGGCTCTGGGGTTTTAAAAGCCCAAGCCAGGCCCAGTGTCTCTCTCTCTTCCTGGTCCATGTGGATCCAGATGTAGAACTCTCAGCTTCCTCTCCAGCACCATGTCTACCTGTGCGCTGCCATGCTTCCTGCCATGATGATAATGGACTAAACCTCTGAAACTATAAGCCAGCCTCAGTGAAATGCTTTGTTTTTATAAGAGCTGCTGAGGTCACAGTGTCTTCACAGCAATAGAATACCGACTAGGAAAGACATCTCATTTGGAACTAGCTATATGGCCCAGGCTGGTCTTGAACTCAGTTTCATCTGCCTCTGTCTCCTAAGGCCTAGGGTTAAATGTATGCCCCATCACATCCTGGTCCACCTTACATTTTTTAGGACAGGGTCTGAACTTAGATCTCACCAATTCAGCTAGACCAACTGGGTAGCCAGCAAGCTCTGAGGATCCTAGCTCTGCGCTCCAAGTTAAGAGGTGCACTGTTTACCCAGCCTTTCTGTGGGCACTGGGAATTCAAACTAAGGTCCTAGACTTACATGGCACACACTTTCCCTCTGAGCCATTTCCCTAGCTCTGCTCTGCTTTCCACTGACCTGCTTGGTGTTGTTGTTACTGAGAATTAATTTCATATGAGTTCTGTATTTATATTGTTTCACCCTCTAATCCCTCCCATATCCCCTACTCTTTCTCAAATTTATCACCTCTTATTTCTTGTTATTGTTTTACACACTTACCCACCTGCCCAACACCCCAACACACTCACCTCCCAAAATACACATATGCAACCAGCCAAGTTCACTTAGTATTGCCCATATGTGCTCCTACTGCTTGAGCTGAAGTCTCTAGCCTAGGCTAGTCTTGAATTTCCCTTACTTTCTTATTTATCCTACTCTTTTGCCTTAACATCTTATTCTTAGCAGCATCTCACTGGTCCTTTGACACCCAGCTCAAATGTCTATTAGTAAGAAAAGGCTGCTTTGACTTTCAAGGTGGCTTTGCAGTGGTCCTGTGGGAGACTCTTCACCCTTAATAGGTAATAGTAATAGGTTGCAGAAAGCAACAGCCTGGGAGCCAGATCATAGGATCTGTGCTCACAGGCACACTGCCTAAGTGTTCTGATGCTCCTCATGCATGCAGATCCTATCTCACTGGGCAGTGCGATTGCTGATGAGTGAGTGCATGCTATCTGTATAGGATGGTGCCAAGTACAGCAAGCCCAGTACAAAGATTTACTATCATTTATTTCTATTTGCTTCTGAGCCTTAGACTCCAAATTTTTCCAAGCCAGATATCTCCTATCCTATATAGTTGATGCACAAGGGCTTTTGGAAAACAAGACAAAATAACCCTCAGCTGTCAAGGGTCCTACTTCTTAGTGCTGGACCTGATCTTTGGAACATAAGTACATACCTCATTTACTGTCTGCGAAGGGTGAATTCGGAAGTTGATTGTAGCCTGAGCCAATGGGGGGATGACATTCACCTAGACAGAGAATAAGAAACCTGGCCTGAATCCTCCTCATGTCTCCCAGAGCTGGCCCCTGCCCAGGAAACACCAGCTACCAGCCAGGAGGAAGAGAAGCAATTGCTCTGATTTAAGGAGCCAGGGTTTAATCAGGAGTCTGTCCCTGTCTTCTCCTGGTCCTCGATCTGCTGTTATTGTCACTTTTAGGGTCTCTGCTTTAGGTAGATCTTCTTGGTCCTGGAGGGCTCACAGAGCAGTTCAGAATGGGATTGCTTTTCTTGTGACTGCCCAGACAACTCTGTGCTATGCCGTCGGGAGCCTTCTGTGTGCATTGGACACTCTGGCTGTTAATGCTGCTGCTTTCTTGTGGTGGAACACCCAGGGTCTCAAGGATCTCCTCCATAGCCTGCTGTGTTTAACCCCTGAAGGGGATGGTAGCGGTCATGGTTTTGCATGTCTGGGTACAAAATCTACCTTTTTTTTTTTTTTTTGTCTGAACCTATGACTAGTTTGGAGAAGACAGGCCACAGAGGGATATTTCCTTGATGTCTGGAGAGAGATTTCCTTTATCTTTCTTTGAAGCCGTATGATGCCCAAAAGCACCAGGTACAGTAACATGCTGGGCTATCACAAACTGGTAGTGTGACTTTGGCATAGCTGCTACTTCACCACACCTGTACTTCTCCAGCAGGCAGTTGGGACAGTGCTACTTGCATAGTTCTAAAAGAATCAAATGGAGCATCTCCAGCCTCAGTGGAGAGGAAGCCATAGGTCAAATGCAAGAGCACAATATTGACATATATAGCTATTTTGAACAGCAGCTGGTGAAGATAATCTAGGGTGGCTCAGGTTCGTTTTGCCGGGAGTAAATTTGGAGACATCATTCATTCTGTCAAAACTTGGAATCTGGTGTGGTGGTACACACCTTTAATCCCAGCACTCAGGAAGTAGAGGCAGGCAGATTATCTGTGGGTTTTAGGCCAACCTGGTCTACATAGGGAGGTCTACGTCAGCAAGGGCTACACAGTGAAACACTATACAAACAAAATGCCAAACCCAAATCAATCTTGTTTTCCAGATTAGTACAGTTCAAGATCATACTGTACTTCAGGAAAATGGTGGCCCTGTGTATGGTTATTGGTGGGTCTAATTCTCTTCAAAACCCTATGCCTTTGTGGGCCAGGCTTGGACCTTTAGCAAGAGACACATCTTAATAGACAGTACGACCACAAGTGAGCCAATTTACTTAAAACTTAATGCTCTCTTTATGGAATAAAAGCTTATCAAATTATTGATTCTTATTTCAGGAAAAATAAGACTCCTATAGAAATTACATTTACTGTGACAGATTTAGGAGAAAAGATACCATGGATTTTATGAGTGGTAAGTGAGTCTGTCTTTGAACTTATACCAGGGGAACATATATTATTCACCCACTGAGTTAGTTCGGTGGGTAAATCTTTCAAAACAAAGACTTCTATAAAAGATTGGCGGGTGCTGTTGCTGAGTAGTAGATCACTTGTGAGGTAGAAGGCTATAGGCTTGATTTCTAACACTACTAAAAAATGAGTAAACAAAAATAGAGACTTTTGATGGTAAAAGGGTTGGAGAGTTTTAGTCTGTATAATAAAAGTGCTAGGAAAATCTATAACACGAGAAATTACATCCAGGATACAGGTTTGGAGACCCAACATCCCCCATCCACCTCTACCCATGCACAGATAGATGTGACCACACTCTCAATGGGCTGTAGACCTTCTCTGGAGCCTTTGCTCTTGAGACTTACCTAAGTCAGGACAGAGCAGTGGCCCAGGACAACACTGCCCCTTCCTTTACTGTAGTTACAGCAGGAAGGGAAAGCCCATATGTAAATTCAAAGGATGGATGTGCAAGTGTAGCTGGAGGAACCAGATGAGGTTACCTTGACTCCTGCATTGAATATGGTGAGGGCTGTGGTGGTTCTGACCAGTGCATTGGTTATATGATTCCTCTCCATTAGCCTAAAGCAAAAAGGCTATGGTTAGACATCAGGAAGAAAGCTTGGAATTTCACTGTGTCCTAAACCTTGGAGATCTTTAAGGCCAAGAGAGACCAGTTTATACATTTATAACACAAAGGGATGACTAGTCAGGGGAGATAAGCCAAGAAATGGGGGTCGGGGAGCAGCTATCTGGGGAGGGAGATTTAGAAGAGGAAACGTAATATATTACCTGCTAACAATGGGTCGAAATAGCCACAGGTTATTCAAGACTAGATTGGCAGGGAAAGAAAACTGAAAGAGAAAAAACATGGTCAGGAGGAAGAGGTCAGAATGGCAGGATTGCTGCTGCTGAGGCCTGAGTCTCTCTATTTGAGGCCTACCTCAGGGCTCAATGCTCACCCCCATCAGCTGACTCGGTCTCAGCTGGATGGGAATATCTGACTTTTTGAACCAGTTGTTCAGCAGTCATAAGGATGAGTGGGGAACAGCTTTCGGGAGGACCTGGGCATGTTAGGCCGCAGAACCTTGGATAAGTCCTATCAGCTTCAGACAACATGTCCCTTCTTGGCTCAGCTGCTGGCTGGGACGAGGTGAGAATGGGCAGAGACCTGATGGACACAGTGGTCCTTTCATTAATCTACAGCTCCTTCTCCACCCACTTTCTGCTCCTCTTTCATAGCTGGCCAGGAACATGGAATGTTCCTCCCACACCTCCTTTGCCAGTAGTTTCAACGTCTTCTTCAACGGCCCACTCCCAAACATGTTCGGCATTGGCGTCTGCTCCAGTCTGGAAGAGAAACAGAGTTCTCAAGACCAGGCCTCTCTCAGCATCCTGATCAGCATCCAAGAGATAAGGGAGATGGATGGAAATTTCAACAAGTCTGCTCAGTATCCACCTGCCTGCCACCTCCACCAACTCCAGCTGCAGATCCAGAGCATCGGAGTAAATCAGTGCCACATCTTTTTCTCGTTCTGTTCCTCTGCCACCCTGTGTTCTCTCTCTTAGTGTTTACCAAACTGTGGCAGGACTGTCAATATACTCTACCAACCAGGGCAGCGGCCATCTCAGTTTTTACTATCTCCCCTGACACAAAGCAGGTCTCCATCCTAGTGAGGGTTACTATTGCTATGAGGAAACACCGTGACCAAAAGAGTTTACCAGTCCCTGCCAACTTGTAATTCTAAGTGCTTGGCTGAGCTCTGGACTACACAGCTTCTGGCTAGGATTTTGCCTCCTGGTTCCCGGATGCCCTCTAGTTGTATTGATACATGTTTTCATCCCAGTCCTGTTCTTGGTATTGGTGGTTTTGTCTGGCCTGTGGTCTGCACCTTTACTCCTGGGGCCAGCTTTATGGCAGGAAGCATAGGCAGACTGGTTCTTCAGTCTCAGAGCAGGCAAGTGCCCGGTCTTTCATCCAAGGCAGTTCTGGAAGTGGAGCCAGGAGTGGCTTACCGGCTGACAGCGGCTGCAAGGATGCCAATGCTTGTCTCCTTTGGGGGAGCTGAAGAGTGGCCCGGAGTCATGTTTACTTGAAGTAAGAGATCAAGGGCACCCTTCTCTGAGACTGAAATCCTGTGGGAGAGGATCAGGGATAAGTCTTCAGACTGTCTCTCCACTAAGCAGTCCCTAACCCACAGGCTCATCTGCATAAAGGTCTGGTGGTCTGGGAGGTTAGCGTCATGCTGTTTCGAAAAGTTCAACACTAGAAGGGCACAAAGGGGTATGCTGATAATGAGAGATGAATGTGGCTTACAGGTGACAGGTGGGATAATCTCAGGAGGACTGATGATAACTATTTAATGTGGAAAGTGGAAAGGACATATATTGTACTTACATGGCAACTGGCTTCTGGAGGTTGGGAATAAAACCTTCCAAGATAAAGCTCCCTTCATCCACAAGGAAGGCCAGCTGAACACCCCTAGCCTGTAAGAGTGCTGAGATCTTCTGAGCTCCCTTTGTCCCAGACACCTGAAGACAGAGAATCCAAAGCTACAGACCTCAGCCAGAAACAGACATATACAGACAGTGAATGTAGACTCACCTAGCTTCTCACTCCAGACTCTCCCTTTCTAGTCTTTTTTTTTTTTGTGGAGCAGGGCCTGAGATAATTCTGTCTCACAGAATTCTCCAATGCCCGAGTCCCTCTGGGGCCCCTAATTTCATAAATAAAGAAACTGGGATTTAGAGAGTGAAGGATTCAGCAAGGTTTAAGTGGCAATATCACTGCGAATGAGACACTTGGTCTCTTTCTCTTGTGCTTAGGTTTTCCAGAGAGAACTGCCCACTATCTGTCTGCCTTAGATATTACCACAGAGTTTAATTCTGGCACACAGACACACAGAGAAACTGGCAAAAGGCTATAGAATCTCATGGAGCCCCTGCAGCTGATGGGGACACTGGTTCAGGGTAAAGTACTCCACTTCCAAGAGGCCCTGAGACAGGTCCTGGGTAGAGCTGCCTTACCTCCTCATCGTGGCCCAAAGCTATGTAGAAAGATCTTTTGGGGCGATAGTTTCTGATCAACAGGAGCTCCAAGGCCTGCAGGATTGCCTAGGATTCAGAAGGGAGAAAGGCTCACGGTCTGAGTAAAATGCCAGAGTCATTTCCTTAAATGAGATGACAAAACTAAGATCTGATAGACTGATGTGCAGGTGGACCAGAGCTCTGTAAAAAACCCTGCTACTGAGAAAAGCATGCATTTATCAATGCCAGCTGAGGCGTCCCTGTGCAGTGGATTATCTATCTCCAATGCCTACATGGTTGAGAAATTAAGGTCCAGAAAAAATAAGTGAAAAACTGAAAGCTCCCAACCATTCAGGCCTCCTACAGCCAATTCTCTCTCTCTTCGTTTTTTTGAGACAAGGTTTCTCTGTGTGGTTCTGGTTGTTCTGGAATTTGCTCTATATGCCAGGCTGGCTTCAGACTCAAGAGTCCTGCCTGTCTCTGCCTTCTGAGTGCTGAGATCAGTGGTGTGAGCCGCCACCACTCAGCTCCAGCTAATTCTTTCAACTACTTCCTCTGCCAAAGCCAGCCATATTCTTTCATTCTGGAGTAACATTTGGGCTCTAAGGCAGGTATTAAGCAAGAATTTCAGACCATCACGGAGTTTTTGTTATCCAGTGTGCCCCGGCCGTGGATGAAGCCATCACGCTCCAGGCCTGAGAAGGGGGGCACCTCCCATTCTTCTTCGGAGGCAGGAACCACGTCAAAGTGAGCCATCAGCATGTAGGGCTGCAAACTGGAATCCGAGCCTTGGACTGTAAACAGGTGGCTATAATTTCCCACGACTTCATGCTGGATAAGGCTGCTGTGGAAGACTGTGGGGAAGACTTGAACACAGGGGAGAGAGTGTGAAAGGCAGGCCACAGTGTTCCTTCCCCTCCCCCATGTCCCGCTCCCAAGTTCTTTTCTTTACCTTCTTGCTCTATCTTTTGAATATGAATGCTCCTTGCAGATATAAACTCTGACTCACCTATTCAGTTTCTGAAATTTCTCTTCTCTGTGTGTATACATTATAACATAAATGTAACACAATGTATACACACACCAACATTCCCTCCAGGATCAAACCCCTCCTAATATACTATTTAAAACTGTACCATTAAATATTAGAGCTGGAGAGATGAGTCAGAGGTTAGGAGCAGTAGCTGTTCTTGCAGAGAACCCAGATTCAATTCCTGGCAACCCACAACCGGCTGTCCTTCTGTAACTGCAATTCCAAGGGAATCTGATGCCCTCTTCTGGTCTCTGAGGGCACTGTATACATTGTGCATAGACATACATGCAGGCAAAACAGCCACACATGAAATATTCCTTTATACTGTGTGAATATAAGTTGCCGTGATTGATTTAATAAAGAATATGACTGGCCAATAGCTGAACAGGATAAGGTTAAGTGGGAGGAAGAAGGGCGGAGTCTAAAGAGTTGAGAGCAGACAGAAGCAAGATGGGCATGCTGTACTGAGAAAAGGTACTGAGCCACATGGCAGAGCATAGATAAGAAATATAGGTTAACATACGTGTAAGAGTTAGCTAGTAACAAGCCTGGGCTATTGGCCGAGCATTTATAGTTAATATTAAGACTCTGTGTGGTAATTTGCCACCCCCCCAAACATGCACACACATACACACACACACACACAAACACACGCACGCACGCATGCACGAAATGGATAATAGCTCAAATTCTGACTCATTCTAGCCTAATAGGCTATCACATATCAACACCTTTCTAGATAAGGGTTGTGTTAAAATTTGTAGTTCCTAATATACAAATTACACAGAGGTTAACATGGTCATAATCTATATAAAAAAATTCTAAGATCTTTTTGTTTTCAGAAAACATCATGGGTATGTACCTGCAGGAGGCTGAGGAAGGAGAACCTGAGTTGGAGGCTACTGAGCTACACAGTAAGACCTTGTCCCAAAGCCAGAACAGAGGAGAGGTAGAGACATGTAGGCTCTTGCCAAAGCAACTGGAGAAAGAGTTTGTTTGGCTTACACTTCCACATCTCTGTCCATCACTGAAGAAAGTCAGGACAGTAACTCAAGTAGGGCAAGATTCTGGAGGCAGGAGCTGATGCAGAAGTCAAGGAGAAGCACTGCTTTCTGGCTTGCTCAGCGTGCTTTTTTTTTTTTTAACTTTCTTTTTATTCTTTGTGTTTTTCATATTATGCCTCCTGATCCCCCCAGCTTCCCCATCCTCAGAATAAAATAAAGTTTAAGAGAAAGGGAAAAATCTCATCTGGAAGTTGCACTATGACATAGTGACTCATGCAGTAAACCCGGGACCACCAGCCCAGGGATGGCACCACCTACAATGGGCTGGGCCCTCTCACTAATTGAGAAAATGCCCTGCATGCTTTTGTACAGTCCAGCCTTATAGAGGCATTTTCTCAGTTGAGTTTTACTTCTCTCCCGTGTGACTTTAGACTGGGTCAAACTGATATTAAACTATTCAGGACAGTGAGATTTTTCTTTTCTTTTCTTCTTTGAGACAGGCTTTCACCACGTAGTCTAGAGACCCATGATCATCCTGCCTCACCCTTCCAAGTTCTGGGATTACAGATGTAAACCACCATGTCTAGCTTCTTCTTAATATTTTCAATCAAAGCTTGGTTGAACCCACATGTGAAATCCATGGGTTCAGACAGCTGGGTTTTACAAAATTATTATTATTATTATTATTATTATTATTATTATTTACTTTTTAAAGTATGTGTGTGTTTTGCCTGATTGTATGTGTGTACCGTGTGTACACCTGTGCCTGGTGCTCATGGAGGGGAAGAGGATGTGAATGCTCTGGAACTGGAGGGATAGATGGTTGTGAGTCACCATGTAGGTGCTGGGAATTGAACCCAGGTCTTTTGGAAGAGCAGCAAGTACTCTTAACCACTGAGCAATCTCTCCAGTTCCTGTACTTTGCTTTAATTAACCATTTGTGAAGTGATAAATATTCAGGTTGTTTCCATTTGAGGCTATTATAAGTAATGCTGCCACGAAGAAAGAAAATAGCATTTCCACTATTTGTATTTTGTGGCGATAAAACCTGTCACCCAGCTTACTTAGAGTTTATTGTCATTGTATATATTTAGTTCTCTAATTTAAATAGTTTTTATTTTTGGTGAGAGAGAGGAGAGACTGGGGTGTGTGTGTGAGTGTGTGTGTGTGTGAGTGTGTGTGTGTGTGACAGATTTGGGATTGCATCCAGTGTCTTGCAAATACCAGGCAAACACTCTACCACTGAGCTATATCTCCAGGTCCCTAGTTGATTCTCTCTTTCACTCCCTCCTTTCTTTGGTAATGACTTCTTGTTTGCCCTCTGACTTTAGTCCCAGACACATTTGTTCCAGAATGATAGAGAGGGGACTCCTTGATGCCCCTGAGCCTGCTTCTTCCACACCTGACATCCTGAAGGAGAGCCTTCCTATTCTCCATTAGACTTCTTTTTTCCCTTTCTTTCTTTCTTTCTTTCTTTCTTTCTTTCTTTCTTTCTTTCTTTCTTTCTTTCTTTCGAGGATTCTAACATCCTCCCCAGTCCATTCTTCTCAGCTCTGGGGTCCATGGTCATAAGGATGAAGGCAGAGGATGATAGGATAGGTCAAGGATGTTAGCTATTAAGAGGCTTAGGAATGTATTAGTAATTACTGCAAATGGAGCCCACTAGGTGGAGTGCCTTGCAAGCTGTATGAATGGGTGTATGGTAGTAGGCGTGGGAGATTGCCGGAGTTATAGACATTTGCACGAGAGAAGAATCCCTTGTTTCACCTGCTAATAATCTAGATTGAACAGATACATGTTTAGAGAACTATAGCTAGTTCTTAGTTCTTAAAAGGTGTATGGGAGGGGTCTGGAGAGATGGCTCAGCGGTTAAGAGCACCGTCTGCTCTTCCAGAGGACCCGGGTTCGATTCCCAGCACCCACATGGCAGCTAACAACTGTCTGTAGTTCCAGTTCCAGGCAAACATCAAGGCAAATAAATTAAAAATAAATAAATGAAGTTAAAAAAGAAGATGAATCTGTAGTCCTCACTTTACCTTTGAATTCTCCCTTTTATATATTCTATGTACAAAGTAAAAAGCAACCCCTGAGAACGTGTTTGTTTTCTATTAGTGAGAAAACATATTTCCTTATCACCTTGTCTCAAGGTCTCTAGTGTATCTCTGCCACCCTTTGCCCTCAGCTTGCTGCTGACCTTTGCGAATGTATTCTCCAAACTCAGCGAGGGCTGTGGTGTTGGATTCCTCATGGCTGAAAGACACCGTGGGAATCTGGATGGCACCTGTCAAGATTCAATAGTCAGAGATGGAAGGTTCAAGTTGGTAAAGATTAGATGTTTCAAATACAAATCTGAAACCACTGGGCATGGTGGTACACGCCTTTAATCCTAGCACTTGGAGGCCGACGCGTGCAGATCTCTGAGTTCAAGGCCAGCCTGGTCTCTAGAGCTGGTTCTAGGGCAGCCATTGCCACAGAGAAACTCTGGAAAACAAACAAGCGAAAAATCTGAAACCCTAGCTGGATATGGTAATCCCAGCACCTTGGAGGGTAAAGCAAGAAAATAGCAATTTTGAGTCTAGGCAGAGCTAGCAGGAAGCTGTCTCAAATAGAGACAATTTTTTTTTTTTTGAAATTTAAAACTTTTGAGGGTCAATATGACATTAAGAAAAATTTTGGATTTTAGAGCACTTAGGGTTTGTCTGAAAAGACACAGTCACCTCTAATTAAGGATAAACTTTATCACATCACAGTTTACTGCCCAGATGGGGAATTTTAAAAGATTAAACTGTTTCCACCATCAGATTCAACATCTAAACGCTGATGCATTCCATCTTAAAGAATTCTACACCATGATGCTATGAGGTCTTGGTAAGCTTGGTAACTCTGCTGCAGCCCACCAGTTTGCAGTGGGCTATTTGTACGACGGTAAGCTCTTTCTAGACCTGTCACGCCAAGAGATGCACAATCCATTTCCCAAATAGGGGCTAGCCTTTGGTCCCCGTGTTGGCCTGCACATGTTTTCGTAAGCAGTTTTTATTAATTCACTATTTAATGAACAGAAAAGAGGAGTTGTGCCCAGTGGTCACAAAGCATCCCATGAGCTCCTCTCTCCTCCAAAAGGCACAGACTCAGGCCAATGAGTTAGTTACTTTGTTAGGTCCTACTATTAGGGAGCAACTAGATACAAACCACACCTCAGAAACAATTCATTCCTCTCAAAGCCATTGAATCCCACTGACTTTTAACATGTTGCTACCCAGAGCCTAGTCTTTGCTAGGGCCCTGGGGAAGATCGTTTAATGAGCTAATCTGTTTTAAGACACCGTGGACATTTAACAGACTTGGAAACCTTTCGGTGGTTGAAAGTGCTACAAACACTGGAGACAGGCAGGGGTAGGGTGGGTGCGGACTACGCGGAGGGGACAGAAGCTGGAGTCTCTAGGCTTAGGGGAAGGGGACACCGACGCGGGGGGCGTGCCAGATCCGTGCACCACGTGCCAGGGTGCCCGGACCTGTGCGGGAACCCAGACTGGGCCTGCTCGAGGTGTGGAACTTTGATCTGAACAGCGGTCCGTCCTTCTGCAAAGAGAGACAGCCCCGAGTGGACTGGGGACTGAGGGATCCTACATCTGAGCACAAGGGGCGGAGATTCACCTTTCAGTGCCTCTTTACTAGCGATGCGCTCCTCCTGGCTGAACTGGAAGGGGATCCGCGACGTCCCCCTTAAATCTTTGCTGCTAGGGCCGGTGGATCCAGAGTCGGTGGAAAGAAAAAGCAGGAATGCAGCTGCCAGAACCCGCGCGCTAACACACAGCCCAGCCATGTCCTCTCCCCAGGCACCGACCGCCGGTTGGGCAGGAGTTTGGACCTAAAAGTCCCACGCCTGACTCGCCACTGACCAATCATCGCTTGGCCTGGACGACAGCCAACCAATCAAAAGAGCGATTCCGACGGTAGGCGGGAGTAGAGTCAGGAAACAAACTGTGAAGCAATACTGCGCTCTAGGCAAAGGTTGACAGCTTTTGATCTTCTGTTTTTACTGTGGGTCTTCAGCAGTATGAGAACAAACCTGTTAAGTGGGTGAGTGAATCAAGCTTATTAGAAGTCAGTGTCTTTATGGAGTCTGTTTAGATTTACATTTTGACTCCTAGTCCCTAGATTCTGTGGAGAACTTGGTGGATTTCAACTTTAATATCATCTAAAACTCTAACAGAATGAATGACTGTTAAGAATATGGCTTTGACATCCCAGCTTAGGACAGTTTGCTCCTATTTAGGAATTTTTCTGAGACTGTTTTGAACCTTCTTTTCTTAGCATAACTATACACAATAATGTGCAAAGACCGGAATCTTCCTGTAGTTGGAGAGGTGACCTGATGTCATTTCCTCCTCAAGGGTTAATGGGGCAGGACAGGTCCCTTTTCCACAGTTTTGAGATTTGAATTTGCTTTCCCTGGGGTTTCTCTTTAAAACTCTCAAGCTTTCGTGTGGTGGCTCTTAAATTCTTTTTTTTTTTTTTAAAAAAAATGACTCCAAGAACCACAAGAGACTCAGATTTCTCAGGTATGATGGCTCTGCTGGAACTCCACAGTTTTTCTGTTAACTCCTTTTTCCTTCCTTTTAATTCTTAATTGATAGAAAAAAACAAAACCCAGTCCTGTACCCCTAGATAGCATCCAATAAGTTTCATTATGACACTTTATACACAAATATAGTGGACTTTAATCAAATGTATTCCCAATCTCTGACTCTCTCTCACACCCACTGATCACCTTGTTGTCCTACTTGTTGTGTGTGTGTGTGTGTGTGTGTGTGTGTGTGTACTTAAGGAGTGTGGGCAACTTATCAGTAACTACCTCCCTGAAGAAAATTTCTGTTCCTTTTCAAGCAACATTGACTGCTTATAAATTCTCAAGAAGTGGGGAACCTGCATGAAATCCTCCCACTACATGACAGAATGTTGTGCAACCTGCATCTGCTGACCTTTCAAGAGTGCAAAGGCCATGCCATGCCAGGAAGACAGCATTCTATAGCACACATCCCTTCTTCCAGCTCTTACACTCATCTTTTAAAGAAGTTTTTTCCTTCTCACAAAACTTTATTTCTCTAGTTGCTATTTCTTATAAATAACTTTGGCAGCATTAATAAAATAATAACCTTTATTTGAAAAAAAATCAACAGGTTTCACAGAGTAACAAAATACTAATATTGACAGATATTTAATACATATGTAAACATGACAAGATGACATTGCTTTAAAAATAAATAGAGCTATCAATATAAAAGAAAGCTTCTTAAGACTCAGCTTCTGAAGACCTGTATTATAGGCACAGGAATGGACCTAGGCTAGCTCAATTCTAAGACAGAACAAAGCTCTTGCTAAGAATTTCTTCCTGAAGCTCTGTGACTAGGAAACGTAGCTAGATAGCAGGGGAACAAAGGTCATCCAGAGGTACACTGCCTTCAAAGAGAAGGGATAAATAGGACTTCAAAAGCAGAGGAGGGGGCTGGAGAGATGGCTCAGCAGTTAAGAGCATTGACTACTCTTCTAGAGGACCAGGGTTCAATTCCCAGCATCCACATGGCAGCTCACAACTGTCCCTAACTTTAAGATCTGGCATCCTCACAGACATGCAAGCAAAACACCAATGCACATAATATAATAAAAGTATTTTTTTTTTTTACAAAAACAGAGGAAGTTTCTAGTCACTCTAAAATCTTGACAAGCTTAATGAAGCACATGTGGGGAAGTGAACCATGCAGCTTTAGGGAAAAACAGTGTGGTGACAGGAGCAGCCCGTGCAACCTTTGTATGGAAAGGAACAAGGTCAATGCAGCAGGTCAGAATAGCGCAGCTTTCTCATAGCTGTGTATTGTGTTCTGAACATAAATTATCACAGCCCAGGGGGCCAGCGCTTAGAACTGCTTCCGAGTTTAGAACAGAAGACCTCCATAGTATTGGGACTTTTAGAAAACTGCTCTTATCTGAAGGTCTTTAGAAATAAATTTCTATCTATCTGAGGGGTAATTAAGGAAACACTCTTTTTGATGGTAACTTTCTCTTTTACTTCATCTTGGAAAATCTCTCTTCTAGTAATCTTTTCTTAAAGTACATACATCTCTCTCCTGCATGGCCATATGTGTCTGTACACAGTCACATGTTACATTTTAAGGGCCCAACCCATTTTGTAACACATGATATGTGACAGTTTTTCTCAGGCTAGGAAGGTCACACTGACCAACCAGTTTGTAACACTTTGCCAAGCACGTAGATCTGAGTTGGTTAAGGTTCCCAAAACAGAAGTAAACTGTTGGCTGAAACTTGAACCCATAAAATAAACTGAGGCTGGTACTATGTACAAAATATCGATTATTGAGAGGGCTATTTCTTCTAAAGTTGTCTCATGTCTGATTTAGCAACAAACCCCCGGGAATTCATCTTTGTGTATTCTCTGCAGGGGCAGCTAGTCTGTTTTGAAGTTTAAATTAGCTGTCTTTGTGACTGAGACTACTGTTACTTTTCTGTGTCAGCTATGAAAAGATATTCTGGGAATATTAGCATTATACAGTTTAAGCAGAAGTTGTATTCCTTACCATGCACAACTGTATGCCCAAAGATGTAAAACACACCACCAATGGGCTGTTGAAAGAACCCCACAGCTGTCCTTTGGGGGAGAGGTAAGTGGTGGTACATGAGAAAGTTACAGACAGAAAACAACCGGTTTCCACAACTAGTGACCTCATAGACTTTGCCTAGCAGTGCTCCCCAGCAAGGAGTTATTCATCAGGTGGGTCAACCTGTTAAGAACTAGTTGTCACCTGCTCTGACATACCCACACAGTCTCCTGCAATAAATATCTCCTCTCTATTACTCTCTACCCTCCATTTCTCTGTCTCATTGATTCCCATTGTTTACCTAGAAAATGTCAGCTTTTTGATTTAGTCTATACATACAGGATTTTATGAGATCATATGAAATGTAGGAACCACAAATGAGGGAGATATATCTATTTCATCTTTCTGAGATTGGCTCAATTTGCTCAATATGGCTACCTCCAATATTAATCCCACTGATGGAGAATAAGATGACTACTACAATTTATAGCCAAATCTGAAGCAAGTTTTAATTAAATACTGGCCAGGTGGGTGGGCTCTGGCTAAATCCATACCCAGATTCTTGGGAAATGGTCCAGAATCAAGTATGGCAAGGGTCTAAGAAGGAAAACCTATAATTCACTGCATTTCCCATCAAGTCCAATCAGGCAAGAATATATCCTGACAACATCCAGGCTATATCCAATCAGGAGCAAATGTATATCCTGACACACTTTCTGCCTGTGAACCTCCCTCCCACATTTGATCAAGCACAGTGGGTGCAGATGGGTCAAACATACTTGTTTGGGTGAGTGAAAATCCCGTGGCTTATTATCTGCCATAAACAACAACCTCCAACATTTCAGGAGCTATCTGTCCTTGGGCTAGAGGCTTGCAGATCACAGGCAAGTATCATGGATCTCTAAGGCATAGTAATTAAAACTTAAAATGTATCTTTGGCTCTCACACCAGGTGCATCCATTTTCCCACAAATGGCTTAACTTCATTCTTTATGGCTGAAAAAAAAAACCATTGTGTGTATATATCACATTTTTTTCATACATTCCTATGGTGTTGGACATCTAGTGTCTGTAACTATTGTGACTACTTCTGCAATAAACATTGATGAGTAGGCGTCTGTGTAATCTGTTGATTTGATGTTTTCCAGGTAAAAATGGGAGTAGTATAGCTAGGCTATGTAGAAATCAGTTTCTAGTTCTTTGTTTATTATCTAGAGGGGGAAGAGAACACAGGCCCACTCCTAATCAAGAAGCTATTTGCAACTGATATTGCTGGCAAAGGGGAAGCCAGTTCTCTTCTATGGAGTGATCCAGGACAGGCCCCAGGCCCAGAAACAGTTAGCTAAGCTAGCACAAAATAAACTTGAGATGTGAGAGAGATTGATTCCCAGTTTTCTGAGAAATCTCTGAGAAAGATTTGAATGAATACTGCATTCAAAAGTGGCTGAACGGGGGCTGGAGAGATGGCTCAGCGGTTAAGAGCACCGTCTGCTCTTCTAGAAGACCCGGGTTCGATTCCCAGCACCCACGTGGCAGCTAACAACTGTCTGTAGTTCCAGTTCCAGGCAAAACACCAAGGCAAAATAAATAAATAAATTAAAAATTATAAAAAAAAAAGTGGCTGAACAAGCTTATACTCCCACCATCAATGGAGAAGTGTTCCCCTTGCTCTGCATCCTCTCTAGCATAGGCTGTTGTCTGTGATTTTCATCTTAGCCAATCTGACAGGTGTAAGCTAGTATCTCAAAGTTGTTTTGATTTGCATTTCTCTGATGGTTAAAGATGTTGAGCACTTTTTCAAGTGCCTTTCAGCTATTTGTTTGTTTGTTTTTTCTGGGAGATCAGCTTTTATTTGGACTTAGAGTCATCTGAGGTAACATATTGAACAGACTAGCTTCCAAAATTTCCCAGCAGCTTTGCAATCAATAAAATGTCTGTTTGCTGGAAACATAGTGGCCACTGAATAACCCTAATATGCCATCATTACAAAAGGACAGGTGTTTCATCACAAATTTTCACAAACCCTAGTAGTAAGGATTACAAAAGAAAATGAAAAATATCACAGGGTGCAGATCTTAAAACTGTCTTCACCATTTTAGCCCAGAGGTCTCACCATCTTAGAAAGACATTTTCCCCCGCTAACCTCATCAACTACAATAATATCAAGCAGGGAGAAGGCAACTTTTGCTAGCCCATGGCAACCTTCCCATTCTCCCTAGACAGCCAGGCCTCAACAGCAGGGAAGGCAAGGTTCAGGTAGGAGCAGGGCAGGAGCCAGAGGGCTACTCTCTGCTCTACAAGACGACAGGCCTTTCATCCATTTGTAATTCTTCTGCTGAGAATTCCCTTTTTAGTTCTGAACCTTTTTTTTTGATTGGGTTATTCTAGGTTTTGGGCTCTAGATTCTTGAGTTCTTTATATATTTTAGAGATCAGTCCTCTATCACTTGTAGGGTTGGTGAAAATCTTTTCCCATTCTGTAGGCTGTTGTTTTGTCCTATTGACAGTGTCCTTGGCTTTACAGAAGCTTCTCAGTTTCAGGAGGTCCCACTTATTGATTGTTGTTCTTAGTGTCTGTGCCACTGGTGTTGTATTTAGGAAGTGATCACCTGTGCCAATTCGTTGGAGGGTATTTTCCACTTTCTTTTCTATTAATTTCAGAGTGGCTGGGCTTATGTTGAGTTCTTTGATCCACTTGGATTTGAGTTTTTTGCAGGGTGACAGGCTTGGATCTATTTGCATTTTTCTACACACTTCCATCCAGTTATGCTAACACCATTTGTTAAATATACTATCTTTTTTCCATTGAGTGCTTTGGGCCTCTTTTTCAAAGGTCTGGTTTTCATAGGTTTTTGGGTTAATGTCTGGATTCTCAATTCTATTCCATTGATCCACAAGTCTGTTTTTATGCCAGTACCAGGCTGTTTTTATTACTGTAGCTCTATAGTATAACTTGAAGTCAGGGATGGTGATTCCTCCTGAGGTTCTGTTGAACAAAATTGTTTTGGCAGTCCTGGCTGTCCTGTTATTCCAAATGAAGTTGAGTATTGTTCTTTCAAGGTCCGTAAAATATTGTGTTGAAATTTTGATGGGCAGTGCATAAAATCTTTAGATTGCTTTTGGTAGAATTGTCATTTTTATTATGTTGATCCCACCTATCCAGGAACATGGAAGAGCTCTCCATTTTCTGATATCCTCTTCAATTTCTTCAATGATTTAAATTTTTTGTCAAATAGATCTGTTACTTCTTTGGTTATAGTTACTCCAAGGTATTTAATGCTATTTGCAGCTATTATGAAGAATAATGTTTTCCTTATTTTTTTCAGCCCTTTTATCTTTAGTGTATAGAAGGGCTACTGATTTCTTTGAGTTAATCTTTTATCCTGATACATTTCTGAAGGTGTTTATCAGCCATAGAAGTTCCCTGGTAGAATTTTGTGGGTCACTTTAGTATACAATCATATCATCTGCAAACAGAGATAGTTTTACTTCTTCTTTTCCAATTTGTATCCCCTTAATTTCCTTCTGTTCTCTTATTGCTTTAGCTAAAACTTTGAGAACTATATTGAATAGATAAGGGGAGAGAGGACATCCTTGTCTAGTTCCTGATTTTAGTGGGATTGCTATTTGAGTTTTTCTCCATTAAGTTTGATGTTGCTGTCGGCTTCTTGTAAGTCACCTTTATTATATTTAGATATTCTCCCTGTATTCCTGATCCCTCTAGAGCTTTAATCATAAAGGAATGTTGGATTTTGTCAAAGGCTTTTTCAGCATCTAAGGATATGATCATGTGTTTTTTTTCCTTTAGTTTGTTTATATGATGGATGACGTTTACTGTTTTTCTTTTTCTTCTTTCCCCATGGACATCTTTATGAAGAGATCATCAACTTCTCCAAACCTACAGCTGGAATTTCACCTTATTTCCATGCCGAGTCATGAACAGTGACAAAGCTAACCAGAGGCTACTCAAAGAGATCTAAGCTTTTACAGCTCACTTTCATTTACAGGCAGAATATAAATAGATGCACTCTAGAATGCACAATGGTTTTAGTTACTAAGGAATTTAAATGGGATCTTGAAGAATGTAGACAAATCCCTATGCAGTAAAGACGAGCTGAGATGCTGCACAACTGTTTAAGGGTTCCTGGTGCTGCATCTCGGCCACTAGCTGAATCTTGTGCTAACATCAAATGGAGATGCAGAAAACACACTAAGTTGACTTAAGGGCTGTGCACAGGGACCAAAAGGCACAAAAATACTAAACAACGCTGAGAGCATCCACCCCAGGAAGGACTTTACCTTCCAGGAGCTCTAGACTGGCACCACCTCCAGCGCTCACATGACTGACTTTATCCTCTGTATTCCATTTGGCACAGCAAGTGGCAGTGTCTCCACCACCTATGATAGTGATGCAGCCCCTAGAAGTGGCTTTTACCACCTCATCCATGAGGGACTTGGTTCCCCTGGCCAAAGCTTCCCATTCGAATACCCCAACAGGTCCATTCCAAACAATCTGCTTAGCTCGACCCACAGCCTCAGCATCTTTCTTGCTGCTCTCAGTACCACAGTCCAAGCCCATCCAGCCAGCAGGTATACCAGAGGCCACAGTAGCTTGGCCAGTCTTAGCATTCTCATCAAATTTGTCAGCAGTAACAAAGTCAACAGGCAAGGTTATCTTCACACCATTTTTCTCAGCTTTGGCCATGAGATCTTTGACAATCTTGGCCCCTTCTTCACCATACAGAGAAGTGCCAATCTCCATGTTGTTGAGCACCTTAAGAAAGGTAAAAGCCATTCTGCCACCAATGATCATCTCATTGACTTTGTCCAGCATTTTATTGATCAGCTGGATCTTGTCTGCAACTTTAGCTCCTCCCAAGATGGCCAGGAAGCGTTGTTCAGGACTCTCCAAAGCTTTGGCAAAGTAGTTCAGTTCCTTCTTCATCAAAAATCCACCAACTTTCTGTGGCAGATTTTCACCCACCATGGAGCTGTGGACTTGGTGTGCAGTCTCAAAAGCATCATTGACATAGACATCCCCAAGTTTGGACAGGGAGGCTCGGAAAGCATCAATTTTGGCTGGTTCAGCTTTAATCTTGTTCCCAGAAGCATCTTTGCCCTTCTCTTCCTCCTCTACATGGAAGCGAAGGTTCTCCAGCAGGATGACAGTGCCAGCTGCTGGGTTGGCACAGGCATTCTCTACTTCTGGGCCCATACAATCCTTCAGGAACAGAACATCCTTGCCCAGCAGAGATCTGAGTTCTGCAGCAACTGGTTCTAAGGAGTGCTTGTCCGGCATAGGGACACCATCAGGCCGGCTCAGGTGGCTCATAAGGACAACAGACTAGGTTCCATTGTCCAAGCACTTGGGACAGCAGCCTTGATTCTTTGGTTATTTGTTATCTGGTTGTTCTTCATGGGAACATTGAAGTCCACCCTCATCACGACCCGCTTCCCTTTCACGTCCAGCTTGTCCAAAGTCAGCTGGTTAGAAAGCGACAATTTGGCGATAGGGTGGGATCAAGAAGCCTGGATCTGAGGAAGAGCCATTTACTGTTTTTCATATGTTGAGCCATCCCTGAATTTCTGGGATGAAGCCTACTTGATCATGGTGGATGATATTTTTTTATATATTGTTGTATATGGTTTGCCAAAATTTTGTTGAGAATTTTAGCATCAATATTCATTAAGGAAATTGGTCTGTAATTCTTCTTTGTTGTGTCTTTGAGTATTAGGATGTTAGGGTAATTGTGGCCTCATAAAAGGAATTTGGCAATATTCCTTCAGTTTCTACTGTGTGAAATAGTTTGAGGAGTAATGGTAGTAATTCTCCTTTGAATGTCTGGTAGAATTCTGCACTGAAACCATCGGACCTGGGCCTTTTTTTACTTGGGAGGCTTTTAATGACAGCTTCAATTTCTTTAAGGGTTATAGGTCTGTTTAGGTAATTAATCTGGTCTTCATTTAACTTTGGTGAATGGTACCTGTCCAAAAAGCTGCCCGTTTCTTCTAGGTTTTCCATTTTTGTGGAATATAGATTTTCAAAGTATGATCTGATAATTCTCTGGATTTCCTGGGGGTCCGTTGTTATGTCCCCCTTTTCATTTCTGATTTTGTTGATTTGGACACTCTCTCTCAGTCTTTTTGGTTAGTTTGGATAAGGGTTTATCTATCTTGTTGGCTTTCTCAAAGAACCAACATTTTGAATCATTGATTCTTTGTATTGTTCTTTTTGTTTCAATTTTATTGATTTCAGCTCTAAGCTTGATTATTTCCTGCTGTCTACTCCTTCTAGGTGAGTTTGCTTCTAATTGTTCTAAGGCTTTCAGCTGTCATGTTAATTCTCTAGTGTGGGATTTCTCTAGACTTTTCATATAGGCATCTAGTGCTATGAATTTTCCTGTTAAGACTGCTTTCATTGGGTTCCACACATTTGGGTACGTTGTGGATTCAATCTCATTAAATTCTAGAAAGACTTTGATTTCTTTCTTAATTTCTTCCTTGACCCAGAGGTGGTTCAGCTGAGTGATGTTTAGTTTCCATGAGTTGGTAGGCTTTCTTTGATTTTTTTTATGTTGTTGAACTTAAACTTTAGGCCCTGGTAATCCAATATGATGCAAGGGATTATGTCTATTTTTTGTATCTGTTGATTTTTGCTTTATGACCAATTATATGGTCAATTTTAGAAAAGTTCCATGAGGAGCTGAGAAATATGTATATTCCTTTTTATTTGGGTGGAAGCTTCTGTAAATATCTATTAAATCCATTTGCATCATAACCTTTGTTAGACTCCTTATTTCTCTGTTGAGTCTCTGTCTGGTTTACCTATCCAGGGGTGCAAGTGGGGTATTGAAGTCTCCCACTATTAGGGTATGAGAATTGATGTGGGGTTTGAGCTTTAGCAGTGTTTCTTTTACATAGGTAGGTGCCCTTATATTAGGGGCATAAATATTCAGGATTGAAATCTCTTCTTGACCAATTTTGCCTGCAATGAATATATAATGACCATCTTGGTCCCTTTTAATTGCTTTTAGCTTAAAGTCTACTTTGTTAGATATTAGGATGGCAACCCCAGCTTGTTTCTTAGGATCATATGATTGGAAAATCTTTTCTCAACCTTTTACTCTGAGGCTGTGTCTGTCTTTGTGGTTGAAGTATGTTTCTTGTATGCAGCAGAAGGATGGCTTTTGTTTTTGTATCCATCTTGTTAGTGTGTGTCTTTTTATAGGTGAGTTGAGTCCATTGATATTAAGGGACATTAGTGACCACTTGATATTTCTTTCTATTTTTGGTGGTAGCTTGTATGTATTTCCTTTCTCTGGGCTATTCATCTGTGGGATTATTGATTGTTTGTTGTTTCTTGAGTGTATCTGGGATCTTTAGGTTGGAGTTTTCCCTCTAATGCTTTCTGGGGGGCCAGATTGGTAGGTAGGTATTGTTTCAGTCTGACTTTGTCATGAAATATCTTGTTTACTCCATCTATGGTGATTGATAATTTTTGCTGGGTATAGTAGTCTAGGTTGGCAGCCATGCTCTTTTAGTGTCTGTATAACTTCTGACCAAGCCCTTCTTGCTTTCATCGTTTCAATTGAATAGTCGGGTGTTATTCTGATGGGTCTGCCTTTATAAGTAAGTTGGGCCTTTTATTTTGAAGCTCTTAAAATTTTTCTCCGTTCTGTATGTTTTGTGGCTTGATTATTATGTGGCAAGTGGACTTTTTTTGGGGTCATATCTATATGGTGTTCTGTAAGCTTCTTGTATCTTTATAGGCATTTCCTTCTTTAAGTTAGGAAAGTTTTCTTTTATGATTTTATTGAATACATTATCTGTGCCTTTGAGCTGGTATTCTTCTCCTTCTTCTATTCCTATTATTCTCAAGTTAGGTCTTTTCATGGTGTCCCAGATTTCCTTAACATTTTGTGTTATGGCTTTTTTGATTTTATTATTATTTTTGACTGATGTATCTGTTTCCGCTACTGAGTCTTCCACTCCAGAGATTCTCTCTTCCATCTCTTGGATTCTGTTGGCTATGCTTGTATCTGTAGTTCTGGCTCTTTTCTTCAGATTTTCTATTTCCATCTTTGCCTCATTTTGTGCCTTTTTTATTGCTTCTATTTCAGTTTTTAGTTCCTGAAACGTTTCTTTCATTTTTTGGTTCACCTTTTCTTGGTTTTCTTTCAAGGATTTGTTAATCTCTTCTAATTTTTGTTTGCATTTTCTTCTATTTCTTTAAGGGAATTTTTTATATCTTCTTTGTAGGCTGCAATGATCTTTATAAAGGTGTTTTTGGTGTTGTTTCCTTCTGTTTCCTCTTCATTGCTCTGTTCAGGTCTTGTAGTTGTAGAACCACCAGTTTCTTCTGGAGTTGCCTTGTTGTTCTTTATATTATTATATGTATTTTTGCACTGGTGTCTGCCCATGGCTTCAGTGGTTCACGATTAGGCCACTCCCTAGTCAGTTGTGGCAAGAGGACTTGTGTGTCTTCTGTGTCCTCTGAGCAAGTGGTGTGCTTGATCTCTGACTCTGCTCTGGACAGGGGTGTGAATTTCAAAGCCCTCAGTTCTTCTCTACTGACACAGTTGGAGGCGGTGCTGGCTGCTCAAGATCCCCTCTTTTAGGTGTGGCTGGAGGAGCTCTTCACAGCCAAATCCTAGTCCTGTCTGCTAAGGAGAGTCTGGGATCAGGCTCTACAGATCGACCCTGGTCCCAGAAAGCAAATTTCCTGATGGGGGATCAGGCACCGGACCCTGCTCACCTCTGGATGGGGGTCTGAATTTCAAAGTCCTCAGTCCTTCTCTGCAGATGCAGTTGGAGGCCAGAATTTAAAAATTTAAACTTAAGTATTATTATTACTGTCTTTCTCCCCCCCACCCCCCGCCATGAGTGTGTGTGTGTCTGTAGATCAGAGGATAACTCTCAGTTCTTTCCTGCTACCTTATGGTATTCAGAGATCAATCTCAGGTTGTCTTGCTTGCATGCAAGTGTCTCTACCCATTGAACCCCCTGACTGGCCCCCTGTCTATTTTGTATTGCTCTGTTTTCAATGTACACATTGATGGCTATGAAGTTCCCTCTTAGGACTACTTTCATTGTATTCTACCAGTTTTGGTATGATGTGTTTTCATTTTCATCAATCCTTGAAATTTCAAACATTTCCTTCTTGATTTCTTCAACGGTCCATTTATCATTTAATAGTTTCATTATTGGTTTTCTTCATGATAAGAAAAACATTCAGACTTTGACTCTGACTTTAGCTCCCAAAGCAGATACCTACCACCAGGAGAGAGAGGTCAACTCTTGTTCCAATCTAAAAGTTAAAGAGGATGAGCCTCTCTTTTCTATATATCTGGAAGCTATCTAAGAGGGGCATCACACAGATTTTAGCCACTTCATTGGTTATCAAAGTGCCTGAAAGTAGACCCTGGGATCCTGACTCTGGAGGCCAGCCTTGGAGGCCATGCGGTTAGGGGTGAGGAGGAGACAATGGATGTTCTTATGAGCCCAAAAGTTCTAATGGGCTTTGCTTTGGACATTTACATAATCTTCACTTTTTGACTTTTGGTCTTCTGCCTACTTCTTGTAATACTAATAACTCTTGCCTTTGCTTCTCAGTCATATCTTTCTCCAGGCACCTGTGAGGAACTGACTGTCCTCCGTTCCTGGCTGAGGAACCACTGATGCGATGTTGAGGCCTTTTAGATAGGCCCACTGGAGGATCTCAGCTGCATCTGACATCCCCATTCATCTGTGAGAAGCCAGGTGTTACCCCAAGTCCATAATGGCAGTGAGGGTTCCTTTCTGGGGAAGGGAGGAAAAAGAAAACAGTATGTAAAACTTGGCTAGGTAGGTTAAGGTATAAAGACCCAAAGATGGTAACTGGCTTATCTCTTGGCTAAAGGTCAGAAAAGTCTCTGAGATTCTTAACAGCTTTATTCATTCTAGACATTGCAAAAGCATTGCTAGGGTGGGGGTAGAGTAGATCTGATCTCTCATCTGGCTTCTAAATGATTCTAGAGTACCTTTAGAAGGGGTAATGTTATAGCAGCAGTGAAGGCCTGCTAAAAGAAAACTCCTTTTGGTCCATAGAATGGAACTCTGGCCTGGGTGGAGTTGAGCAAGGTGTAGTATGCGGTTTCTTGCCTGGACATTCTGGCCTAGACCAGAGGTTTGGACTTATTCTCAGCCTGCTACCGCTTTGCCCCAGATAATCACACAAAGGCTTATATTAATTTCATGCTGATTGGTCTATGGCTCAAACATATTGCTAGCTAGCTCTTTAACTCAGCCTGTTTCCATTAATCTGTTTAGACATGTGGCTTTGTACCTTTTCTCAGAGCAGCATGGTTGTCTTCTTTCCTCTGTATCTGTTGGTATCTCTGCTCTGCTTTTCCTGTTCCCTGAGTTTTCTTAGTCTGGTAGCCCTGCTCACATTTCCTGTCTGCCTTCTGGCCAATCAGCATTTTTGTTAAACCAGTAGGAGGGACAGATATTCACAGTGTACCAGAACATAGTCCCACTACAGCAAAGTCATCTGTCTAGTCATGTGGGCTCACCTGACGGCAATATTTAAGAAAACATTTTTCTTTTCTTTTTTTTTTTAAAAAGTGTATTTGCATGACTTTTGTGTGTGTGCATGTCTGTGTGTGGGTGGTTCTAAGACAGAACCAAAACTCTTGCTAAGGATTTCTTCCTGAAGTTCTGTGACTAGGAAAGGTAGCTAGATAGCAGGGGAACAAAGGTCATCCAGAGGTACACTGCCTTCAAAGAGAAGGGATAAATAGGACTTCAAAAGTGAGGAGGGGGCTGGAGAGATGGCTCAGCAGTTAAGAGCATTGACTACTCTTCTAGAGGACCCGGGTTCAATTCCCAGCATCCACATGGCAGCTCACAACTGTCCCTAACTTTAAGATCTGGCATCCTCACAGACATGCAAGCAAAACACCAATGCACATAATATAATAAAAGTATTTTTTTTTTTTACAAAAACAGAGAAAGTTTCTAGTCACTCTAAAATCTTGACAAGCTTAATGAAGCACATGTGGGGAAGTGAACCATGCAGCTTTAGGGAAAAACACTGTGGTGACAGGAGCAGCCCGTGCAGCCTTTGTATGGAAAGGAACAAGGTCAATGCAGCAGGTCAGAATAGTGCAGCTTTCTCATAGCTGTGTGTTGTGTTCTGAGCATAAATTATCACAGCCCAGGGGGCCAGCGCTTAGAACTGCTTCCGGGTTTAGAATAGAAGACCTCCATAGTATTGGGACTTTTAGAAAACTGCTCTTATCTGAGGATCTTTAGAAATAAATTTCTATCTATCTAAGGGGTAATTAAGGAAACACACTTTTTGATGGTAATTTTCTCTTTTACTTCATCTTGGAAAATCTCTCTTCTAGTAATCTTTTCTTAAAGTACATACATCTCTCTCCTGCATGGCCATATGTGTCTGTACACAGTCACATGTTACATTTTAAGGGCCCAACCCATTTTGTAACACATGATATGTGACAGTTTTTCTCAGGCTAGGAAGGTCACACTGACCAACCAGTTTGTAACACTTTGCCAAGCATGTAGATCTGAGTTGGTTAAGGTTCTCAAAACAGAAGTAAACTGTTGGCTGAAACTTGAACCCATAAAATAAACTGAGGCTGGTACTATGTACAAAAATCGATTATTGAGAGGGCTATTTCTTCTAAAGTTGCCTCATGTCTGATTTAGCAACAAACCCCCGGGAATTCATCTTTGTGTATTCTCTGCAGGGGCAGCTAGTCTGTTTTGAAGTTTAAATTAGCTGTCTTTTTGACTGAGAATACTGTTACTTTCCTGTGTCAGTTATGAAAAGATATTCTGGGAATATTAGCATTATACAGTTTAAGCAGAAATCGTCTTCCTTACCATCCACAGCTGTATGCCCAAAGATGTAAAACACACCACCGATGGGCTGTTGAAAGAACCCCACAGCTGTCCTTTGGGGGAGAGGTAAGTGGTGGTACATGAGAAAGTTACAGACAGAAAACAACCGGTTTCCACAACTAGTGACCTCATAGACTTTGCCTAGCAGTGCTCCCCAGCAAGGAGTTATTCATCAGGTGGGTCAACCTGTTAAGAACTAGTTGTCACCTGCTCTGACATACCCACACAGTCTCCTGCAATAAATATCTCCTCTCCATTACTCTCTACCTTCCATTTCTCTGTCTCATTGATCCCCATTGTTTACCTAGAAAATGTCAGCTTTTTGATTTAGTCTATACATACAGGATTTTATGAGATCATATGAAATGTAGGAACCACAAATGAGGGAGATATATCTATTTCATCTTTCTGAGATTGGCTTAATTTGCTCAATATGGTTACCTCCAATATTAATCCCACTGATGGAGAATAAGATGACTACTACAATTTATAGCCAAATCTGAAGCAAGTTTTAATTAAATACTGGCCAGGTGGGTGGGCTCTGGCTAAATCCATACCCAGATTCTTGGGAAATGGTCCAGAATCAAGTATGGCAAGGGCCTAAGAAGGAAAACTCATAATTCACTGCATTTCCCATCAAGTCCAATCAGGCAAGAATATATCCTGACAACATCCAGGCTATATCCAATCAGGAGCAAATGTATATCCTGACACACTTTCTGCCTGTGAACCTCCCTCCCACATTTGATCAAGCACAGTGGGTGCAGATGGGTCAAACATACTTGTTTGGGTGAGTGAAAATCCCGTGGCTTATTATCTGCCATAAACTACAACCTCCAACATTTCAGGAGCTATCTGTCCTTGGGCTAGAGGCTTGCAGATCACAGGCAAGTATCATGGATCTCTAAGGCATAGTAATTAAAACTTAAAATGTATCTTTGGCTCTCACACCAGGTGCATCCATTTTCCCACAAATGGCTTAACTTCATTCTTTATGGCTGAAAAAAACCATTGTGTGTATATATCACATTTTTTTCATACATTCCTATGGTGTTGGACATCTAGTGTCTGTAACTATTGTGACTACTTCTGCAATAAACATTGATGAGTAGGCGTCTGTGTAATCTGTTGATTTGATGTTTTCCAGGTAAAAATGGGAGTAGTATAGCTATGCTATGTAGAAATCAGTTTTTAGTTCATTGTTTATTATCTAGAGGGAGAGGAGAACACAGGCCCACTCCTAATCAAGAAGCTATTTGCAACTGATATTGCTGGCAAAGGGGAAGCCAGTTTTTTTCTATGGAGTGATCCAGGACAGGCCCCAGGCCCAGAAACAGTTAGCTAAGCTAGCACAAAATAAACTTGAGGTGTGTGTGTGGTGGGTTTTTTAAGTGTGTATGTGTGTATTTTTTTTTTTTTTTTTTGCTTTTTGTTGTTATTTTCATTTCAGACAGGGTGTCTCTCCATCCCTGACTGGCCTTGAACTCTTAAAAGATCTACCTGCCCCTAATCTCCTGAGTCCTGGGATTAAAGGTGTGTGCCACCCTGTCTAGTTGTTTTGTATTTTAATAATATTTATTTATGGGGCTGGAGAGGTGGCTCAGAGGTTAAGAGCACTGACTGTTCTTCCAGAGGACCTGAGTTCAATTCCCAGCCACCACATGGTGGCTCACAACCATCTATGATGACATCTGGTGCCCTCTTCTGTATACTGTATACATAATAAATAAACAAATTTTTAAAAATCTGGTCTATATAAAATGTTTATTATAAATAAATATAGTCATATTTTCTATCCGTGTATATCCTTATTCAAGGTCCCTTCCCCCTCCCACACCCTCCAGTCACTCTCTCTTCTCCACATCTCCCCATCTCTTCCCCAGCAAGGGAAGGAGGTCTCAAGGTGCCAATATGGCTTAGTTCAGCATCCACTCCTGGCAGATCCAGTTTCCTCACCCCAACATCAAGACTGAGTCAGGTGTTCCTCTAAAGGGAGTGGAACCCAAGGTGTCAGTCCAAGGTGTTTCAGATCCCAAGCTGTTCAGTGGTTGTGGTTTGCAGCTTGGACATGCTTTGCTTTTTGCTTTTTTGTTTAGAGTCCACTAATGAGTGAGGACATCCCCTGCTTATCTTTCTGGGTTTGAGATACCTCGCTCAGAATCATATTCTCCAAATCTATCCATTTACCTGCAATTTTAGGATATCACTTTTTCTTACTGCTGAGTAGTACTCCATTGTGTAGAAGTACCACAGTTGTTAATCTGTTCTTCAATTGAGGAACATCTAGATTGTTTCCAGGTTCTTGCTATTACGAATAATGCTGCTATGAACATAGTTGAGCTAATGCCTTTGGAGTGTGACTGTGTGTCTTTTGGGTGTACACCCAGAAGTGGTATTGCTGGACCTTTGGAGAGATTGATTCCCAGTTTTCTGAGAAATCTCCATACTGCATTCAAAAGTGGCTGAACAAGCTTACACTCCCACCAACAAAGGAGGAGTGTTCCCTTTACTCAGCATCCTGTCCAGCATAGGCTGTTATCTGTGTCTTTTATCTTAGCCAATCTGACAGGTGTAAGCTAGTATATCAAAGTTGTTTTGATTTGCATTTCTCTGATGGTTAAAGATGTTGAGCACTTTTTCAAGTGCCTTTCAGTTTTTTTTTTTTTTTTCTGGGAGACCAGCTTTTATTTGGACTTAGAGTCATCTGAGGTAACATATTGAACAGACTAGCTTCCAAAACTTCCCAGCAGCTTTGCAATCAATAAAATGCCTGTTTGCTGGAAACATAGTGGCCACTGAATAACCCTAATATGCCATCATTACAAAAGGACAGGTGTTTCATCACAAATTTTCACAAACCCTAGTAGTAAGGATTACAAAAGAAAATGAAAAATATCACAGGGTGCAGATCTTAAAACTGTCTTCACCATTTTAGCCCAGAGGTCTCACCATCTTAGAAAGACATTTTCCCCCGCTAACCTCATCAACTACAATAATATCAAGCAGGGAGAAGGCAACTTTTGCTAGCCCATGGCAACCTTCCCATTCTCCCTAGACAGCCAGGCTTCAACAGCAGGGAAGGCAAGGCTCAGGTAGGAGCAGGGCAGGAGGCAGAGGGCTACTCTCTGCTCTACAAGACGACAGGCCTTTCAGCCATTTGTAATTCTTCTGCTGAGAATTCCCTTTTTAGTTCTGAACCTTTTTTTTTGGATTGGGTTATTCTAGGTTTTGGGCTCTAGATTCTTGAGTTCTTTATATATTTTAGAGATTAGTCCTCTATCACTTGTAGGGTTGGTGAAAATCTTTTCCCATTCTGTAGGCTGTTGTTTTGTCCTATTGACAGTGTTCTTGGCTTTACAGAAGCTTCTCAGTTTCAGGAGGTCCCACTTATTGATTGTTGTTCTTAGTGTCTGTGCCACTGGTGTTGTATTTAGGAAGTGGTCACCTGTTCCAGTTCATTTGAGGGTATTTTCCACTTTCTTTTCTATCAAGTTCAGAGTGGCTGGGCTTATGTTGAGTTCTTTGATCCACTTGGATTTGAGTTTTTTGCAGGGTGACAGGCTTGGATCTATTTGCATTTTTCTACACACTTCCATCCAGCTATGCCAACACCATTTGTTAAATATACTATCTTTTTTTCCATTGAATGCTTTGGGCCTCTTTGTCAAAGATCAGGTGTTCATAGGTTTTTCGGTTAATGTCTGGATTCTCAGTTCTATTCCATTGATCCACAAGTCTGTTTTTATGCCAGTACCAGGCTGTTTTTATTACTGTAGCTCTATAGTATAACTTGAAGTCAGGGATGGTGATTCCTCCTGAGGTTCTTTTGTTGAGCAAAATTGTTTTGGCAGTCCTGGCTGTCCTGTTATTCCAAATGAAGTTGAGTATTGTTCTTTCAAGGTCTGTAAAATATTGTGTTGAAATTTTGATGGGCAGTGCATTGAATCTGTACATTGCTTTTGGTAGAATTGCCATTTTTACTATGTTGATCCTACCTATCCCAGAACATGGGAGAGCTTTCCATTTTTTGATATCCTCTTCAATTTCTTCAGTGATCTAAATTTTTTGTCAAATAGATCTGTTACTTCTTTGGTTATAGTTACTCCAAGGTATTTAATGCTATTTGCAGCTATTATTAAGGGTAATGTTTCCCTTATTTTTTTTCAGCCCTTTTATCTTTAGTGTATAGAAGGGCTACTGATTTCTTTGAGTTAATCTTGTATCCTGCTACATTGCTGAAGGTGTTTATCAGCCATAGAAGTTCCCTGGTAGAATTTTGTGGGTCACTTTTGTATACAATCATATCATCTGCAAATAGAGATAGTTTTACTTCTTTTGCAATGTGTATCCCCTTAATCTCCTTTTGTTCTCTTATTGCTTTAGCTAAAACTTTGAGAGCTATATTGAATATATAAGGGGAGAGAGGGCATCCTTGTCTAGTTCCTGATTTATTGGGATTGCTTTGAGTTTTTCTCCATTAAGTTTGATGTTGGCTGTCGGCTTCTTGTAAGTCACCTTTATTATATTTAGATATTCTCCATGTATTCCTGATCCCTCCAGAGCTTTTATCATAAAGGAGTGTTGGATCTTGTCAAAGGTTTTTTCAGCATCTAAAGATATGATCATGTGGTTTTTTTCCTTTAGTTTGTTTATATGATGGATGACGTTTACGGTTTTTCATATGTTGGACCATTCCTGCCTTTCTGGGAAGAAGCCTACTTGGTCATCTTGGAAGATATTTTTTATATATTGTTGTATACGTTGTTAGTTCCGCGCATTAGAGCAAGTACACACTAACATGGCCATGCACTCGAGTTTATTTAAGAGAAGATTCCCAGGCGGATAAAGAAACAGAGGCGCGAGAAAGAAGTCAGGGGACAGAGAAGAAAAGGACCGGAGCACATGCTGGCTGGCAGTTGCTTTTAAGGGAAGGGGCATGCACGGGTATGCATCATGGGTCCAGGGATGTGCTTTAGCATGCAGTGCAGCTGGTTTTACGTAGCCACGCCCAGGGGCGTGCCTCCATGCAAAGTGCATCCCACCTGAGCCGAGGGGCTCAGCTACTTGGATTGCCAGGAATCCTTACATACAGTTTACAAAAATTTTGTTCAGAATCTTAGCATCAATATTCATGAGGGAAATTGGTCTGTAATTCTCCTTCTTTGTTGTGTTTTTGAGTATTAGGGTATTAGCATAATTGTGGTCTCATAAAAGGAATTTGGCAATATTCCTTCAGTTTCTACTGTGTGAAATAGTTTGAGGAGTAATGGTAGTAATTCTTCTTTGAATGTCTGGTAGAATTCTGTACTGAAACCATCTGAACCTGGGCTTTTTTTTTACTTGGGAGGCTTTTAATGACAGCTTCAATTTCTTTAAGGGTTAAGGTCTATTTAGGTAATTAATCTGGTCTTCATTTAATTTTGGTGAATGGTACCTGTCCAAAAAACTGCCCATTTCTTCTCGGTTTTACATTTTTGTGGAATATAGATTTTCAAAGTATGATCTGATAATTCTCTGGATTTCCTGGGGGTCCGTTGTTATGTCCCCCTTTTCATTTCTGATTTTGCTTATTTGGATACTGTCTGCTTTTTGATTAGTTTGGATAAGGGCTTATCTATCTTGTTGGCTTTCTCAAAGAACCAACTTTTTGATTCATTGATTCTTTGTTCTTTTTGTCTCAATTTTATTGATTTCAGCTCTAAGTTTGATTATTTTCTGCTGTCTACTCCTTCTAGACGAGTTTGCTTCTAATTGTTCTAAGGCTTTCAGCTGTGCTGTTAGTTCTCTAGTGTGGGATTTCTCTAGGCTTTTCATATAGGCATCTAGTGCTATGAATTTTCCTGTTAAGACTGCTTTCATTGGGTTCCAAAAGTTTGGGTACGTTGTGGTTTTATTCTCATTAAATTCTAGGAAGATTTTGATTTCTTTCTTAATTTCTTCCTTGACCCAGAGGTGGTTCAGCTGAGTGATGTTTAGTTTCCATGAGTTGGTAGGCTCTCTTTGATTTCTGATGTTGTTGAACTCTAACTTTAGGCCCCGGTGGTCCAATATGTTACAAGTGATTATTTTCATTTTTTTGTATCTGTTGATATTTGCTATCATATATTTTGAGCCAAACTTGAAGCAAGTTTTATTAAATACTGTCCAGGATAATGGACACTGACCAAGTTTATACCTGCAAATCCTAGAGTATAGGATTCAGGGGCTTATAAAGGCAAACCCCACAAGACTACATACTTCATACTTTTGTCCCACTGGGGCAAGTATACATCCTGATGTACCTCCTGCCCATTGTGATAAAGCGCATATATTGTGCAGTTGTTGCAACCAAGCTTGTTACAGATGTGAAAACACACAGCTTAGGTGAATAGCTCCTAGCATTCCAAGAAGTTATTTGTGCTTGTGCAAAAGGGACTACAGGTTAGAGGAATTTATGTTTTATAAATCTCTTAAGCACAACAATTTAAACTTAAAACATAACTTTAGCAATCACATGTCCATTCTGTACATACCACCTGCCCATCAGTGACTTATGAGTATTTTCACTTACCAGATTGACTGTGGTGTTGCTACAATACTTGAAATCATAGAACTTTACTTAATAGTGGGGCCAAAAGGCATGGATAGTTATGTTGGCAATTCAGGTAACACACACACACACACACACACACACACACACACACACACACACACGGTAGAATGTTTTCTGTATGATGTAAATAAATAACTGTTTGGACCCATGCAGGTCACCGTAGAAGTGGGTGGAGAATCAGAGGCAGCCAAGTAAAAAAGGAAGGTGGAGTTAAGTCACTCTCCATTGGACCCCCAAGAGGAACAGACATGTAGAGGTACCGGCTAGCCACGGGCTGTGGGCCACGTGGTATAAGATTAATAGAAATGGGGTAATCTAAGAAGAAAGAGCTAGCTAGTAATATGCTTAAGATATGGGCCAAACAGTATAAAATATATAAGCATGTGATTTCATTTCTTTGGGAGATAAAAGCTTCGGGTACACAGACCAGGTTCCAAACCACCGGCGCCGCATGCGCGCCAGGTCACAACCTCCCAGACCCAAAACGGTCTGGGGAAAACTTTATACAACACACACACACACACACACACACACACACACACACACACACACACACACACTGGGCATATAGCTCAGTGGTAGAGCATTTGCCTAACATGTGATCCTAGGTACATTCCCAGCATCTTAAAAACAAAACAAAAAACCAAACTAGACATCCAATTTATACACTATTCATGTTTGTGATTGGGGAGATGGCTCAGTTGGTAAAAGTGTAAGAACCTAAATTCAGATCCCAAAACCCACATAAGAAGCCTAGGAAGAGTATGATCCCAATGATAGTAAAATGGGGGTCAAAGTTGGGCACTGTCTGGGGCCTCCACAGGTGCACACATACTCTCAGGCCTACCCACACCCCACATGAACAAGTACCCACACATATACATACAATAAAGATATATCAAGTGCTTTCTTTAAGTAAAAAACATAAAGAATTTTTACTTACTAGGGAAAGAAAGAATTGCATGTCAAAGCTGCTAAGAATGAGATAACATTTGTGAAGCTGTTGTTCACATTATCTATCTTAGTGGAGTCTTCAGTGCATTATGGTTAAAAAACAAAAACAACCAAAAAAAAAGTACATCTATTCTTTAAGAATTGTTGAGAATTGCTTTAGGACCTAGTATATAATCAATTTAAAAATAGTAATTTGTTTTCAAGGAGCCATGTTGAGTTTATTTGGGGGTGGGGGAGGAAGGGAGGGAAGAAGAATAGAGGAGAGAGCCTAAAAACAGTAATTTTAAGGAAAAGGATAAATAGGTTTTATTAAGTATATACAGGTCTCTACATATGTCCTTTAAATCAATGTTATTTTCTTGTTATCTCTTCTGTATTTAGTAACTTTTTTTCTATGAGTAGTCAAGAGTAAATGAGGTGCCTTAAAGTATTCCATTATATTTTGATTTGTTTAATTTTTTTTAAGTTTATGAGATGACAGTTTTGCTTTGTATATTTTGAGACTTTCATTCGATGCCTGTAAGTCGAGAATTTTTATATAACTGTGCTGTATAAAATGTAAAATTCCCTTTTATTTATTTTTTAAATTTGTTTTATCTGCTTAAATGTCTATGTACCAGGCATGTGCCTGTTACCCATGGAGACCAGAAGAGGGCATCAGATCCATTGGAACAGGAGTTACAGACAGTTGTGAGTGGGTAGTGGGAATCAAACCCGGGTCCTTGATCTTCTGGAAGAGCAGCCAATGTCCTTAACCTTTGTGGCATCTTTCATCTTTAAATTTGTTTTAAAATCAACATTCAAGTAACACATTTTGTTACGGTGTGCTCATGAATGCTTTGGTTTTCTCGATTCTCCTCTGAACCCCTCCTCATCTCCCTTTGAAATTAAATCCTTATTATGATGATATTTTCTTTTATGTTTATTAATTCTCCCTCTGCCCTTTAAAAAGTTGCCACTATGTTGCCTAGATTGGCATCAAATTCAAGATCCTCCCTGTGGGTGTGTTCCAGACACTCTGTGCGCATGTTCATGTTGGTAAAATGGCTCCACCGGCAGAGCGCGCCCCGAGGCGTGGCTGTATGGATCTATGCCCACCCACTCCTTTAAAGAAATAACACGTGGCAGTGGGTTTCCCTTCTTCCCCTTCCTTCCTTCCTTCCTTCCTTCCTTCCTTCCTTCCTTCCTTCCTTCCTTCCTTCCTTCCTTCCTTCCTTCCTGTCTCCCCTCCTCCTCTCCCCGTCCCTTCTCCGGATATCCAAACTCCCTAAATAAATTCTCTATGTGGCATCTGGCAGTGTGTCTCTCCCACCGGCAAAAAACTAACCCTGCCGAATCAGCCTCCAGGATGCTGGCATTATAGGTGTGTACCACCATGCCACCATTATTTAAAAGAATAAGCTCATTCTTTAAAGCTGATTTGTCTGATATGAATACAGCGCTCCCATACTTTTGGTTACTATTCCTCTTGCCCAGGGGCATCACTACTCTTACGTGGGCTGGGCTCTCCCACATCATCAACCAAGACAATGTCCCACTGGCATGCTCACTGGCCCATCTAATGGAGGCAATTCTTCACTTGAGGACCCTCTTCTCAGCTCTGTCCGAGTTGACAACCAAGATCACTTTTCACAAGGACTTTCCCCTAAGATGGTTCACAAAAAAATTATGTGTATCTATAGAATAAAAGAATGAGATAATAAAGTAAGAAACATGTTAACATATTAACAAGTGAGCAAGCACAAAGAAGATGCGATATTTCTTTGTATTATTCTTGGTTTTGCAACTTTTTCTTAGTTTGATTTTTTTCCCCAAACAGAATAAAATAAAAGCTGTCTTTAAAAATTTTTAAAGGAAGCCTGAATCATGTAATTGGTTATTCAGCCTTCAAGTCAGGAGATCTTACTGTGGGCGTTTATGAACCAGTTTCTATAGTTATGCTTCTTTGACAGTCTACAGAGGATGCACGTAAGACAGAAAGTACTTCATTACAGCCTAGCATGGTAGCTAGACATATTATAGAGGGTACAGCTGTGTAACCTAGAAGAAACAGGTTTTTAAAGATGGAAAGATAAAGAAGTTCATTTGGTTTTAATGTCACTGCCTGTCCCCTCTGTAGACTGAGTGTTCTGAGTGGTCTAGCCTGCCATCCCCTTATGAGTGGTCTAACCTGCAATTCCTTCCTGGTGGATGTCTTTTCATGGGGCACCCTGGCAAGCCTGTAGTCCTTACAGAGTTCATTCCTAGAGGCACTGCATCAGCCACCATTCTGTTGCTGTGTTAAAACACCACAACCCAAAGTGACTTATAGGAAGGAGAAAGTTCATTTTGCTTACAGTTCTGGAGGACAGAGTCCCATGGTGGTTGGTGGTAGGGGGTGTCCCTGGGCCTGACTGACAGTAGGAACAGGAAGCTGACTGATCGCTCTTTCAACCTCACAGAAAAAACAGGGAAAGCAGGAGGTGGGGGTGAGGCTCCCCCTAAGTCACTCCTAGTGATGTATTTTTAAAGCAAGATCTCCTAAAGGCTTCATAACCATCCATTAACTGGGGACCACAAGTCCAAATATATGTGCCTATGAGGGCATTTCTTACTGAAACCACACACGCCGCCCATGACTAATGTGAGATGGGGTTAGGGTTAGGGTTCCTTCAGGACAGTCTGCAGAGGTAGCTCCAGGGATTTCTGGAAGGCAGAGGGTCTCAGCAGGCTGCACCAGTGACTGGGTTTTCTTTGCACTGCTGTCTCACTCCTGACTGTTTCCTGGGATCACAGGAGCAGCCTGGGCACCAGCTTTGACCTCTGGTAGAATGGTGGGAAATTAGGAGAGAAATGTACTTGGGTTTTCTTCTTCTTGGGAGAACTGGGCTAGGATCAAAGTGACAGAAGAAAATCTAAACCTCGGGGCTGGGGAGATGGCTCAGAGGTTAAGAGCACTGGCTGTTCTGTCTGGAGGTCCTGAGTTCATTTCCCAGCAACCACATGGTGGCCATTGAAATCCCCACAGTACTGAGTAGCTGAGTAAAGCAGTTAAGTTTATGCTAAACATCAATTAAGAACTCACCAGCCTCCTGCCTCTGCAACATACAGGTTCTCCCTCATTCATGTCACTCCATTTGTGATTTCTCCGTCTCTCATTATATGTCTGTGTTCACTTTGCTTTGTCATTTCTCTGGTCCCTTTGTCTCTTTCCATCTCCTCTCCACCATCACTTTGCTTTCCTGATTCTTTTATCTCCTTTTCTCACTGTTAGTAAACAAAGTTTAGGTCAGTCTGAAGTCCTGTTAGCAGGGAAAGGCAGGATTAGCTCACATCTCTCCTGAAGGCTTTGCTATGTAGTAGTGGTACTGATCTCCAGTAATCATTCCACAAACCGAGAAGAACTGATGTGGGGAGTTTCATGAATGCGTGCGTGCGTGTGTGTGTGTGTGTGTGTGTGTGTGTGTGTGTGTGTGTGTGTGTGTTTTAGTGTCTCATGTAGCCCAGGCAGGCCTCAAAACTCATTGTGTAGCTAAGAATGGTCTAGAACTCCTGATCCTCTGCTTCTGTCTCCCAAGTCCTGGCATGACAGGTGTGCACCATTATATTGGACTTCTCAACTTTGTCCTAGTTAACAGAAGCGCTGACTTGGCTTTCAGAACCAACTCTGGGGAAGTGGCCCCTCAGCTCCGTCTCCTCTGTCCAATCTGCTCTTTGGCTGGCTCATGCAAATGTACTCATGCAAAAGAGAGTGAACAAACAGATCCAGAGGCTTTCTAGGAGACCCATGAGGAAACTTCCGTGTTTTTGAAGAGTCTCAAGGTGAGACAGCTCAAAAGTCAACTGTTTAGAGGGATCTTCTTGCCACTCATTAAAACCACCTCATCAGATACACACAGCTACATTTCAAGATCACTTTATTACCAAAACAATAGAGACTGGCATTTAAATAAATTATACAAATATCTCAAGAGGTAAGGCTTGCAACCCTTCCAGGGAGTCTATGTCACAGGTCAGTGTCTGTAAGACCATCCACAGCTATTGAAAATCTGGATTATTCTATTCCCTTGCACCCTCCCATCCTGCTCCAGTCATCATGTCTGTGTGATGTTTACATTCTTCCCCAAGAGTTATTACTGTGGAGTTTTCGTACCCCTGTCCTCTGTGTTTCTAATAACACCTTCATCGTGTGCTCTGTGAGTGTATATAGCCTCAACATGTTGCAGATCCTTGCCCCCCTACCCCCAACAAGTGCAAACCCCAGGCCACTATGAGTCAGCAATCCCTTTCAGTTCCAGACCTGACCTGCAGGTTAATGGGATCTCGACACTTGGTTCAAAGGGGGCTTAAAATGTCCTGGGGCTCTGTGACCTTCCCCTGCTTTTTGGACGACAGAGGAGGTGGAGTACGGGAGGGTAAGTTGTCATTGGCTGGGGTTCTTTTCCTCTTGAAATTTGGCACTTTGAGTGCTGGACACAGTGAATCCCAGATAACATTGCCTTTCAGCCTTCCAAATTTTGGGCTCCGTTGGCAGCCAGATGGCATAATGAATTCACTGAGAAGCAACAGCTGCTGTGGCCAAAAATGTGCTGGCTGTTTGTCAGAGCCCTGTGCTTTAACCCCAAGGAGAATCACTAGCTCAATAGCTTCCTTACACATGGACACATAGCAGAGATCAGGCGTAAGTTGGTTAGTAAGGGGTATGCTTTCTCAGGTCGGGCTGGCCCAGCCTGTAGGCATAGGGGTCATTCATTACTGAAGGAACCTGGAGAACAATACAAGAGGTCAGATTTTCTGTGTACTTGTATGATATGTACAAGATGCATGTGTGCGTGCATGCGTGCGTGCGTGCGTGCATGTGTGTGTGTGAGAGAGAGACAGAGACAGAGAGAGAAAGAATCTATTTTCAAGTCAACAGTGGGATGTCCCTGGTTACCCCCTTGTTTTCCTGAGAATTTAATTCCTATTTCCATATTTCTTGGGGGTAAAAAGGTCCTGAGATTGTTAAGGGTTCCCTGTAGAGGAAAATACAGTCTGGAATAATCCATCTTATCTATACCCAGTTGGGTGCTGAAGCTAGGACCTCAGGACTTGCTTCTCTGCCTGTCAGGGATTTCCACCACAGCTCCGGGGCTAAAAGCTGATAAGGGAGAGTTCCATGACTGGCTCCTTCCAAACGAAAATGGACATGGCAGGTTTCCCAAGGGGAGGAAATATGGGCTCTGAGGTCAGGTGGACTGTCGGGCCTAGGATGCATCAGTTTGCCCTGCGTTTGCATCAGTAGCCCCCTCCCTTTCCACGCCTCTAGTGCAAAGAGGGCTTCTCGAAAGACTTTGTGCAGGATAGTTGCTGCTGTATCCTCAGGGGAGTCTTGTGTTCTCCAGAATGGGGCAGCATCCAGGCAGGAATGATTCAAGAGGTTAAGTCAGCCCCTAGGTGGGTTGTCCCTGGAGAGGTAGAGCAGAGGGTCCTGCCCACTGCTCACATTAGAATCTCAAATGCCAGACATCGATGGAGGCCTTGACAGTTTTAGGACAGTAAGAGAAACTGGCACAGACAGAGACTCCCAGATTGTGGACAGTACTGTGTCTCTGAGGCATGAAGCTGACAACTATAAGGCATTCGGAGAGACAGGCTTCAGTATTCTGACCCAGTTCAGCCCTGTGTCCCAGGACAGCCTGAAACTCTCTGAGGCTGAACCACCCAGGCCATGGACCCGTTTGAACCCTAGCTCAGCCAGATTGCGCTTCTTTTTCTGGTCTTGGCTCACTCTTAAGGCAGGATGTCAAGGTGTCCGTCAGTTGCCATGGGTGGGGCATGGGTAGATGGGTAGAATGAGTTTACTGCTGGCCCAGGCTTGAATGGTAAGGAGGATGTGCTGAGGTGGATTCACCAGGCTTTCATCCTTGCCAGTCCTTGTCAGGACAGGTTCTTCCGGCTGCAGAGGCTGAGATGGCTCTCTCCCAGGAAGGCAGGGAGGGAAGGAAAGTCAGGAGAGACGCCAAAGAGTTGAGAAAGGATCTAGAGCCTTGGTGGACGGACATACGCTTCTCTCTGTCATTCTCTGTAGGCCTGGGCTCATCATCGTCCATGGAAATCCCAGGTGCCAGGTGCTCAGGAGGCAGTGTGGGAACCAAATGGGTCCTTACAGGGCAGTCAGGGTCTCAGTGTGAAACATGCTCCCAAACATCTCCTGCAGAGACCACAGAAAGGAAGGATGAGAGAAAGGAGTGCTGGACCTGCTGGGTGACAGCGACTGTACCACAGGCCAGAATGATACATCCTGAGTGAGACTAGATAGAGAAGCTGTATTATTTCTGTCCCGTCTAGATTTTTAATTTTTAAAGAATGTGCCAGAGATTCCAAGAGGGCCTGGAAATCAGCCCCTTAGATCTCAGTGATGTGAAATGTCTTCCTGTATGCTGTGAATGTATTTTACTATCATTGGTTAATAAAGAAGCTGTTTGGCCTATGACAGGCAGCTTAGAGGCAGGTGGGAAAACCAAGTGGAGATAAAGGAGAAGGGTGGATGGAGTCAGACAGACCTGTAGGCTGTGGTCCAGAAGGCAAGATGTAATGGAACACAGGTAAAGCCACAGAGCCACACGGCAACATATAGATTAATAAGAACGAGATGAGTTAAGTTGTAAGAGCTAGTTGGTAAAGCCTGAGCCATAGGCTAAATGGTTTGTAATTAATATAAGCCTTTGTGTGGTTATGGGACTAAGGGGTTGCAGGCAGGTTCAGACCTTCAGGTTAGGCCGGGCTGGAAGAGACAGAAACTTCTGACTACATTTCCGATGTCCCATGCTTGTGACACACTCAGAGGACCATGGAACTCAAAGCCAGGAAGAATGGGAAGAGAGAGGCTATTGTTAACACTCAATCCATCTACACTCCTAAACTTCATCCAGTTACCCCAGAATGGGGCTTCCAAAGAACAGGGGCCATTTGCTCACTGCTGAATGCCCACCCACAGCTGTGTGAGGCAGGCGGTAGGCATTCTATGAACACTTCATGAATTGATGAAAGACGAGTGACCTCTTCTGCCAGTCCTGGTGGGGACAGATGAACTAAATGTCTCTTATTTTACAGATAAGAACATCAGGCCCAGTGATATAATTCAGCTTGCACACAATCACAGGGTTGGCACACTGCAGAGTTAATAGATAGCAATTCTCTAGGACTTGGTCCAGAGGCTCTCTCATTCCACAGGGCCTCTCTCTCTCTGTCTATGTTTCTGTCTGCATGTGTATATGAGTGTGTGTGTGTGTGTGTGTGTGTGTGTGAGAGAGAGAGAGAGAGAGAGAGAGAGAGAGAGAGAGAGAGAGAGAGAGAGAAAGAGTGCATGCTGATGCTGAGAAGAATGAAAAGAATTCTTATTATTAAAAGACAGGCGAGACCGTGCCACCTGCTTTGAATGGGAGAAGGCAGCCAGCAAACACCTTATGGAGAAGCGGTCCTCTTCCCCTTCCTCCCTCACCCTTGGCCCTTCTACTCACCTGTTCTAAGTCCCAATAGCTGGGACCTTCCTCTTCGGAGTCGTACAAGGAGAACTCAGTGTCTCCTGGAGCCTGAGGGAAGAAGTGGGTGCAAGGTGAGTTCGGGTGTCAGAGGTGGCACATGGTGGCAGGAAGGATGCTTGAGAGAACCTCATGTTTCTCTCATCCCTTTCTCTGGTCCTCCCCACCTGCCTCCTGATACAGCACAGTTATAGGCAGATGCCCGTGGGGCCTGGCTTCCCTTCAAGGAGGCACAGGTTGCCTGACCTTGGATTTCCTTTTCTTTCTCTGGAATTCTGCAGAGGCAGGATAATCAGACTCCCTTTTCTGGATTTCTCACTGTACTGTTTTAAGGACTATGTACACATTGTGTGTGTAATTTGTAATAGGTAATAGAGAATATATGTAATATAAATTATTTGTAAATATCAAAGCAAAGGTAGGAGAGATGGCCCAGTGGGTAAAATCACTGCTCACCAAGCCAAAGAACTCAAGTTCAATTCCCGGGACCCACGCAACGGGATGTTATTGGCATAATGACAGACATCAAGAATCCTCCAAGAGTTCCCATGGACAAGGTTCATGAGTCAGAACATTTCACGTGTCTCCCAGGATCTGCCAGTGAAGGGAGGCTGGGTCTGGTTCTTCAGCCTCGGAAGTTCTAGAGAGTTATTTGTATTTTCCTCTCATATCACTCACTAAGCTTGTAAATTAAATGCCAAGAGGCTGAGACTAAACTCAGCCTCAGCCTCTCCATCCTCTATGCCTGAAATCTCCCAGTTAGGGTATGCACCACTACTACAAAACAAAACAATGCAGGTGGTGGCCAGAGAGACAACATATACAAGTAGCAGTCAGTAAAATTATATTTTTATATAAGATGTATAATTATTACTTAACCGTAAACAGAACCAATGAAAATTGTGTGTGGCAGGCAATGATTGATGCTGCCCATTCTACAGACAGAGAAACTGAGACTCAAGAGCGAGGTGGCAGAATTGGTGATAGAAAGCAAACCATCTCCTGTTCTTTCTAACATGCATTGGTCCTCCTGCTTGTGAGAGCTGGAGCCTAGGATTCTTCAGATGTGGAGACCTTACCCCTTGGAAGCTGCGTACTGGGGTTTCTCTAGTGTTTGCTTGGGCAAAGAGGACCGCATCATGGATGCTGGGGAACACGTGATTGCGCTGGACACACCCATCTTCAAAGACACCTCCATGGCTGATGTCATTGTACACCTGGGCTGAAAAGAGGCGGGTAACGTGAGGAAAAGGTAACAGCCGTTGTGTATTGGAGCTGGAGGGAGGGGCTGGTGAAGAAGACAATCCACCCTGCAATATCACTTCTGGAAGCAGAGGGCAGTATAATCTTGAAATTGCTGGGCCCTGAACCCAGTGCAAGTCCTTTGGATTTGAAAAGCTGTTGCTACGCAAGGAAATGTTAATACATCATATTCTGGAGACAGTTTTCTGGGAGTGTTCATGGAGGATAATAATAATGAACATGATTATTATGGAGCCCTTTCAGAGGCCTGCTGGGTGGCATCTGTGCGTGTCCTTTGTATTTCTATTGGGTCCTTGTGTGCTGACTGTTCTTGGCATATGTGACAATTCAGTGAGTGTCCTTTGCTCTGTCCTTGGGGCTACTTAGAGCACCCTTTGGGGACAAGTCCCTGGGAAGTTAGGGTGTGTGAGTTTTTTGCTTCTACAGATCAGTGACTCTTCTGATGTGGGAAGGTCCCAAGTTCAGCCAGCCAACCCTCCAATTTACATGGGTGGAGAGGGACCCTGGACAATACATGAGTCAGGGCACACACAAATTAGTGCTGAGCCGATTATAATCCTGTCTGCGCTCAACCACATGAACATACCCCACCCTCAGGATGCTCACCAACCTGTCCCAACTGCATCCCTAATCCAGCCTCTGCTCCCCTAAATGCCCACCCAGCCCCCACATTTCTTACCATGGATGTTCACCAGAAAGATCTGGACTCCAATCTTCCCATAGGTGGAGCTTAGCTAGAGGGGCCGGGAGGGGAGGGGAGGGAAATGGGGGAAAAGAAAGGAATGCTTTAAGTGGCCCTTAAAAGTGACTCAGGAAACACACTCCAGAGGGGAAGTCAAATAAACAAGCAATCCTGAGGGCCCCGAGTGGCAGAGTGCACCCCGAGTCTCTCTGGAATGTTGGCCCAAGGCCTCTCTGAAAAGAGGGGCAGAAACGGGCCTTTGGCAATGTGGAAGACACTTAAAGTTACCATGGCCTTTTTTTAGTGCTCAGGACCAAATCTCAGTTAGGCGAGTCAGTGAAGTCTGGGAATTCAGGTTTAACTTAGAGAAGGCAGAACTCAACACCAGGGAAGGGCCTTTGCTGTCCCAGCGGGTAGTGACATCAGCCAGTACATCCTCTGCATCTGCCTGATATCCCGGGTTGCCTCCATTTCAGCCCTCCTGAGGCTTGCTATCAAATTGACATTTACAGGGTCACTGAACATTGACCAGATGAATCCTGTCCATGGCGTTCACAGGCTGCCGGTTGGCTTAAGTGTTGGGACGCATCAGTCTTGTGTTTTTCTCTCTGCTGGCTTGGCTAGTGAGTATAGGAAAGGACAGCAGAACCAGGAACCAAACGGGCATCACTCAGAGGGCCCAAGGTGCGTTCTGGGGACTGTTGACTTGAAAAAAATAAACCCAAAAAACTCAGAATGGCCTTGGTGGGTGTGTTGAGGAGCAGGGAGCTTGCTCCAATGCCTCATTGCTTTAAAGAGTATATCCACTCTTCTTGTATCTGACAAGGAGTCCCTAGGGTCTGGAACCCCCTCAGCTAGTACAAAGGAGAGCCTGGAAGGAAGACAGGAGCGGAAGACATGCCCTCCTCCCTGCCCCAGGAAGCCTTACCCTGGCTAGGGCTTTGATGCCCATCAGGTCCACAAAACTGACTCCACTCATGTCAAGGATGAGCGTGTGGAAAGTGACAAAGGGTGGGACACTGGCTAGCATGTCACCAGGCTCCCTGGGGGACTGAGTGGAGGGGGGCAGTTCACACGGGGCAGCTGCTGAGGTGTCTGGGCTGAAGGTGATGTAGGATATGTTGTTGTTGTCACCCGTAGGAGCCTGGTTATTGTTGGGGTCGGTTGAAGGAGTACTTTCAAAGTCCTGCTGGAGTTCTTGCAGAGAGACCGTCTGTGGGCGGGAAGGGGACAGTCAGGGACCGAGGTACTGGATGCTAAGCAGGCAGGTGACATCTCAGCTTTGTAGTACATACAGCTTCTTCTAAAATCTCTCCCTATGGGAGGCCTGTAAGCATCTCTCTCCCAATTCAAGTGGGAAGCCTGAAGCCTTGGCCACTCTGAGAGGAAGCCCCTCTAGAGACAGCATTTGTCCACCCTCTCAGCCTCACCCAGCCTGGGCACCTGAGAAATCCCCATGGGAGACAGAGGGCAGCGGTTACTCCGGGAGCTGGCAGCCTTCCCCTAGAAGAGTGCCCAACAGTGCTCTCAGAGACTTCCTGCCTGCCTCTCAATGCGCTACAGGCTGGGAGCCAGGGTCAAGATTGTAGAAGTGGTCCCGGCCTCAGTTCACCTTGGTTTTCATGAAGAGGGACTTCCTCTGCTGTGTGGGCGCTGTCCTCTTCTCCTGCTTCCGGAGATATTTCTGCTTGGCGAGTAATATTTTCTGGGGATCCATACCTGTCTGTGGGGAGAGAGCCAACAGCAACCTTGACCTCTGCCTTTGTGAGATGGCCTACCCTTGGATCCTAGCCTTTCTCTGATCTCATCTTCTGGCCACTCTCTCTTCAGCCCTCTGGTTCGAAAGGATGGACTCTTACCTTGGCAATGACTTTTTGCCTGAAGATCTCTGAGTTGGCAAAGTACAGAGGGGCGCAATAAGTGACAATCTTAACCCCCTCAATTTCCTGGACCTGTGACAGGGAGACTGAGCTCAGTTTGCAGATAGGTCTTGGGGAGGGGACAGAGTGAAGCAGGGAGGTCCTAAGCTTGGAATACGTACCCTGTTGTAGGTCTTGGGGTTCACATAGATGTCCGTGTCCATAACTTGGGCCAGTGTGGAGCCGTTTCGACTGGAGGGAGAAGGAAACGGAAGAGTGTAAGGATGCTAGAAGCTTGGAGTGATGCTGGGCGGGGACAAGGAAAACCAGCCAGGACTCCTGTCCTTGTGCTGGCTTGTTTATTAGTCTCTCTGCCCTGGGGACCTGGGCCTGGTGGTCGATGGCTGGTCTACGACTTGGCATATGTTGATGTAGCCCCCAGACTGGAGCTCAGGGGACTGAAGGCGGAAGGGTACATAGGTGTCAAAGCCAGCATTTCCTGTTTTCTCCTATACTCAGCATCATCCTTGCCCACACCCTCATCTCCTCTGTGGCATCCGTGGCCTGAGCTAATGGCTTCTTTTATAGAAAAAGCACAGAACTGTCCTCTGATCTAGTGTTCTCCTGGGTAGGGTCCCATTTGAACTGAGATTTTCACAATGCTTCTGGAAGGGTTTACTCACCCTTCCTTGTGAGCACCCCTCACCCCCAACCCTCTGAAATCATGCTGGTTTGCTGTGGGGTTTTAGGGTACAGAAGTCAGGTAGCTTAATCCTTGCCCACCTTCCTGGCTGGGTTATATACCATGAGGTCTGGCAATATATCCATGTGCTGCACCCAGAAGGCAGACGGTATGGTGCACTATACTAGGCCTTGGCATGGGAGTCCCCTTGCAGACTGCTATAGCAATCCCACATTGGGCCGGGGAGGGATGAGGTTGTCACTTACAACTGGGTCTGGAAGATCACAACTAGGATGGAGAAGGAGACACCCACTGCTACGCCATATGGCAGACTCAGGAAGAACGAGGACAGAAAGCTGACTACCCAGACGCACTGTGAAGAGAGAGATGTCAAAGGCTGGGGAGAAAAACCTGCCTTTTTCAGGAAGTGTTCTGGGATTAGCCAAGGTCCTAGTCTGCCTGCCCAACTCAGATCTCGCTTTCTGTTCTTGCTTTATTTTTGTGACGAGTCATGTGCTGGTACTTTGGTCTGTTTGCCTGTTTCTCTTACATTGAGTACAGCTCTTGACTCCCCCCCCCTCCAGCTGGAGATTGAATGCAGGGCTTCACATACTAGACAAGTACTCTACCATTGAGCTCCACACCCACCCTAGTCCTTGGCCTAGTTTTAAAAATAGAATTCTAGCCTTCTCTTTTAATAGATGGTAGAAGTGCACTGAGAGACGGCCTGAACCAAGTGAGAAGAGTTCTTAGTTCAGATGCACCCGGGTTCAAAGCTGGGTTCTGAATTGTGTAGCTGTGTGAGCCAGTTCCCTAGTTCACAAAAGGGAAAATGAGTTCTACTCTGCAAGAAGAAAAGTCAGAGATTCCTCTGTCCCAGTCTTGCAGAGCAATCCTGAGAAAATGTGAGGTCTGTTCCTAACAGTGATCTGTGCATACTTTGACAGGAACTCAGGTCCTGAACAGAAAATGTGGGGCAGGGGTTCTGATTGTGTGCATTGTCTCCCAAGGACCCTCAGGAGCTTCTAAGTGGCTGGGAAGGAATCAGCTTCTTTTGGGACTTCTATAGAGACATGCAGTGAAGACCAAGTCCTGGCACCATATGGCTACAGGGGACTATGACCATGCCAGAAGATAGGTGCCATGTGTACAAGCAGATCCATGGGCTGAGCGTTAGAACATTCCGTTTCTTTCCATCTACCGACACTCACTGGGAGTCCTTGGAGGGATCACACATTTCCTGGCTTTAAAGATTTCCTTCCCTACATGGTATGGGCAAGCCTCTGCCTATGAAAGGCAGGACAGCCCACAAGTCTGGAGTCTAGCAGGGAGTTTCCAGCCAGACCTTGGTACTTTCTTCCTCTGTTGCCTTGGATGGTTTATTTCCTTAGCCATATTGAGTGTTGATTTCTGTCGCACCCAGCAGTGTTTAGTAAGTCTCATCTCTGGGCTATGGTGGGTGGGCTTAAGTGGAAATAAGGCAGCATTGTCAATACACTGGGTCTTTTATCGGTACCGCCTGGGAAGGCACAGCTGGAGCATGAAGTCACCGTCGCAGAATGTTTACGTAGCATGGTGCTTTCCCATTGTGATTCATCTAATCTTCAGAGCCAGTGTATAATGCAGAACACAACTCCATCCCACCTACAGATGGGGAAGTGGAACCCTAGAGAAGTCTAGAAGCTTGCTCAGGATCCTGGCCTTCTGGTTCGATGTTCTAAGCTTTCTTAGTGAATGATCTCCTTTGATTAGGGGAGGCGTGAGTAGTAAAAATCATAGCTACTACATTTTATTGATCACCCAGACCACATGCAGTTCGCTAATCTCATCTTTTCCCCAAGCCATCCCAAAGTTAGATACACCCACTTCACAGGCATGGAAGGCCTAGGCTCAGAGAGGCAAAAAAATTTGCCCTAGCAGAGCCGGGAGTGGGTTGAACAGAGAATGGCTCTCTCCAAAGTCTGGTTTCTCAGCCCCTGGGGCCTAGGGAATAGCAGACAAGAGGGCCTTGCATCAGGCTGGAGCTGCGGGTTAGAGGAATGCAGCATCTGTCATAACTGGAGACCACCCCACACTTACACAGTCCAGCTTGCTCTTCCTCCATAGGTAGTAGGGGTCACTGAGTTGCTTCAGGGAGTTCTTGAGGTTGACAGCTATTAGGGCTCCCAGCACAGCCTGGAGAAGTAGAACATTGTGTCATTTGAGGTACCCCTTTATGTGTCTTTCCTATACACACCTGACCCTGGAGCCTAGCAGCACAAAGCTAGAGTTCCATGACTCCCCCTAAACTCCCCTCAATTTTAGGATTGGAAAGTGTAGCATCTTGAGCCAGACAGTTCGTGTAGGCCCACCTTCTCCTTCTCTCTGCATCCCTGAATGGCTCACACCTTGCATCCTTGTAAGAGGCTGTGTGGGTGCCCTTCACACCCAGGTACCTTGCCCTCTATCCTAGGGATCAAGCTCCCAGGAAGCCAGAGGTTGAAACCAATCCTCCACAGTGAGCTGTCTCACCAGACAAGTCAGACGGTCAACCTCAGTCACCCTCACCAGTACAACAGAGAAAGAGAATCTCTGCTGTTTACTTCACAGGCTAACGGAGCCCCAGTGTGACTGTGCCAGCACTTTGCAATCCATCAACTGTTATCCCCACTTTTAGGGACTGTTCTTACAGGAGGATATCATTGTCCTCTGCTCTCAGTTGAACTCTTACCTTGGGGAGAGGATACAGATAGGACCCCAAGACCAGCATGGTGATCATCACCACCAGAGACACACACAAGCTTGCCACCTAGTCAGAGAAAAAGTTGGGAGTGAGCGGGTATGGACAGCTCATGACTCGACTGTTTCCCATCTTATCTTTTGGTGGAATGAAAACTAGCTGGGTAAGGATGGCATGCCTGTGGCACCTGGAATTTTCTGGAACTCCTACCCAGCTCCTCTGAGCTAAGGCGCACCTGAGACTTTCCTCCAGCGCCATCCACAGCCAGTGTGACAGACAGAGCACAGCAAATGACATGAATCTTGAAAAAGGAGCCAAAGAAGTTGCTACAGCCCAGGGCAATCATTTCCTGTGGAGAGAGGGCAGGATTGGTGTGGAGTAGGGTTCAGATATCATCCTCTGTGTGAGGGGGGGTCTAAGGCCTGGTATGGAAGTGACCGTGATGCTGGATGACCATACACCACCACTCAAAAGCTTTGCCTTAGGCTGGCAAGATGATAAACACTTAATGCCTGGGCATAAGGACCTGGGTTCAGATTCTCAGCACTTGTGTAAAAACAAGTGAACGTGTAATCCCAGTGCCAAGGAGGAAGAGCTGGAGGATTCCTCAGAACTTACTGTCTAGGCAATGTAGCCAGTCAGTGAGCTCTAATTTCAGTGTCTCTCACCTCCCATAAAAGGTTAAGAGGTATAAGAGGAAGACATCAGATGTTAACCTCTGGACTCCATATGTAACATACACATACATGTATATGAACTTGCACATACATATGCACACACATAAACATGTAAACTCTTCTTAAGATTCCCCATAGAAAGAAAGAAAGAAAAGAAAAGAAAACAGAAAGTTAAAAACTAGAGGTCAGTCTCTTAGGTCCAGTCCCCCAACCATTACTTTGTCATCTCAGCACAGAGTCCCACGACATCTTTCTCTCCCCTTTTTGAGATATTGGGGTGTAACCCAGGGCCTCTTGTATGCTAGGCAAGAATTCTATCATCGAGACACATCACCAACCCCTTTAAGCCGTCATTGTAGGCTTCTGTGGGCCCATAGCCCCAAGCCCTGCTAGGGGCAGCTGGAAATACCTGATTAGAATCCACGTCATAACCATGCTTGCTGGCAAGAGTCCGGCCCATAGCCAGATTGATCACATAGCCCACGATTGCCAGAGAGAAGGCTGTGGCCACCATGTCCTTCCACTGAGAAACCACTGGTACCACCGGAGTGGGAAACCTGCAGAAGATCCAAAAGAGGCAGGCCCAGGGGTGTGAGAAGGAGCCCTCATCTTAGGCCAGGGTCTTATTTACATATCTTGTCCTACATGATCTCACTCTATAATCAGAAGGCAAGTCCTACCACTCTTAATTTTTGAAGGAGAAAGCCAGAGTTTAAGAGAATTATCTTGTCCAAATCAACAAGCCAGTAAATAGGAGAGCATCATTTGTTTGTGGCCAGATTAGACCCACAGACCTATAATGTTGTGGGCTTGCCTCCTGTTCTCCTGCTCTAACTCTATGGGGCAAACCTGGATCCAGCCTGGTGCCTGACCTATTATATCACAGATACTTAAAGAATTTGGTCCATCTTAGTATCTTCCTTTCTGCATGGATAAAAGAGCATGTAGAGCAAATCTGAAAGCCAACAATGCGGGGAGGTCTTAGAAAGAGATCTGCTTGACCCCATTCAGTACTTAAAACTTACAGGGGTTGGAAGGGTAGCCATTGAGACTCACTTTTCATAAGGTGGCCAGTATGGGCGGGTTAGGTGGCTTTTCTGCGTCAGAGTCATATAGGTTTCAATGAAATTTCACCTGGTGCCTCTTATCTCCATCAGGGCCCCGGCTCTGGTAGGGAACAGGCTGGGCTTGGCCTCTGAGTGACCCGGACTCACCCATGTTGGATTTCTCCCACGATCTGCATGTGATACTTTTTTGGCATCTTGTAGCTCCCGGAGATAGCTGTTGCCACTACCACCTGCAAACCCAAAGCGGAGAATGGACAGTGGCTCTTAGCTGGGGCTAGGACGGGGATCTTTCCTAAATCTTTTCTCTGCGATTTCCAGATCCCACTGTCTTGCTTCCTCAGGGAAGCCTGAGGAGTTACACTGTGGACCATACACCATAGTCACATGTCCTGTCCTATTGGCTGCCAGTGGATCCTGTACTCACAGCCCTCCTATCCTGGCCCTCAGAACCCCATCTCCAGGCAGGCGGGATGCTCACCACAATCATCTCCGTAGGGATGGGGAAGTGGATCTTGTGCATGTACCGAGCGTTCAACTCCTTCACCAGTACCAGGAAGACAGCGCTGACCAGGGCAAAGATGAGCGAGGCGATGTTGGTGTGGGGGAGGTTTTTGCAAATGTCAATGAAGGTCTAAAGGAGAGAGCATCACAGGCTCCCATCCTTTCTTCCCATACTGCCCTGCCCCTGGATGCCTGGCCCAGGGGAGTCATACCACTAGAGACATATAAAGGCAGAACACAGCCCTGGGTGTCAATATCATCCCATCTCCAACTACCCTCTCCCAAAAGGTACATCAGGGGCAAATGTGTATATGTCAATGTAAGTGTATGCCACAAGTGTGCAGGTGTCTGTGGAGGCAAGAAAGTGTGAGATTCACTAGAATTAGTGTCAAAGGGGTTTTGTGAGACACCTGATGCGGGACTTGAAGATGATATATTTTCTTTTTCTTGTCAAGAGTTTAAGCTAAAAGAAGAAGGCCTTCTTGAGTAAAGGGGTTGAGGCATTGGAAGAGGGTCTCCTGTTCTGCAGGGACTGACCACAGAGAGCCCGAGTGAATGCATGAAGATCTGTGTTAGACCCCTTTCACAGAGAACCCCATGGGATCCCCTCTGCCCAGTGGCCCAGCCAGCTATAGAATGAATAGTTCGCCACCTCCTAAGGATGTAAACTCTGCTCCCATCCTGCCCATCCCCAAAGGGTGTTTCTGAACTCACAAAAACGATGGAGCCTGGGCCTGTGTAGGAGGGGATGGTCAGACCAAAGATGTATTTGAGCACAGAGATCAGGATCTGCAGGCCAGCGGCCGTCATGAAGCCCCGAATGAAGGACTCAGAGAGGTAAATGGCAACAAAACCAAACTGTAGAAAGCCCAGGCCCATCTGGAAGGAAGAGGAGAGTCCGCCCTAGGTCATCTGCTCCACGCATAGCCTGGCCTGGAGCCTCTGCAGCTCACAGATAGCAGGGACTCAGGGAAAAGAGTCCCCTGCAACCGTTCCCTGCCATTCACTGTGACCTGGGTGCCTGCCACCAAACCTCAGCCCCCTCAGTACACAGTCTCTCTGTCACCCCGTCATGCCGGCTTCAGCTCCTTTATCTTAAAATAAACGTGGTCCTCCCCCGGTGCCACCTGTTGGCCAACTGAAAATTCCAGAGTCACACCGCCTTTACTCCCACGTGTAGTTAAGCACTAAGAGCTGGTAAAAATGTTCCCCCACCCCCATCATCTCCTTCTCCATGGCCACCACGCTGTCTCTCCAAGCTTCTGCAGAATCTCTGCCTTAGTTCTACCTTCTTCTGAGGCAAATAGAACCCAGCTGGCTGCCAGAGTGCAGACTTTATTATTGGTCCCCTGCCAGCCTTTCTGGCTTCCTCTGACCCTCTGCCCTTGAGCCTCCTAGCTAGGCTTCACTTAGACCTTGGTGCCCTTGGGGACTGTTCTTTCTGCCTGCAGCAGCCTTTACACCTGTTCATTCCGTCACTGGTGACCTTCTACTTGGTCTTGACTTCCCAGGTCAAATGTCTCCTCCTCTTTGAGGACTTTTCCCGGTTCCTGTAGCTACTTGCTCAGGGCTCTACTGTACACTTATCTCACTACGGCACACAAATTTATCTGTTGACAAGGCCACTTCCTCTGTCACACTTGGAGCCACTGGGTCTCTCTTTAAACTTATCTTTATATCCTCAGAACCTAGCTCAATTCCTGGCAGAGCAAAGCAACCAGAAAACATTCAGTGATTGATGGCTGAAAGATAGGCACACTCTGAAGTGCCTGGTGTTTTTGCATTCTGCCACACTGTGCCTCTTTCATCAATACCAGATTGATCCTTTGCACCTGTGGTTAGATGGTCAGCTTATGCGGTGTTCCTGGGCAGGGGCCAGGGCTGGGGCAGAGGAGGCTGGAGGGGAAGGGGGGGATGCTGGCAGAGATCAGGGTTTCTCCAGAGGGCATCTAAAAGTCTCTGGGCAAACTTTATGCTCAAGATAGTTTCATCAGTGGCACTGCTACACACAGGAGGGTGGACACTAAACTATTTTTAAGGTCCTTTTAGTCCTTAGAGTGGGGGACAATGACTTTGACACCACACTAGGGGTTCTGAGGGAGACCAAAGGTGGTGGGGCTGGGAGTTGTGGTCCTCACCTGGATGACAGCAGTCAGGCAGGCAAGTGTCGCTGACACATGCAGCCTTTCTGCCTCCATGGCTGCTGTGTCCACGTAGCTTTCGTTGGTGGCATTGTTGAAGATCTGGAATTTCGACTCTGGGGCCAGCTGCAGACAGATGTTACCCACCAGGATGCTGATAACGGCAAAGGTACCTGTGGTGCCCCACCCAGCCAGCAAAAGTCAGAAGTTTGCAGCATGTCCATGAAAATGACCAAGGGGTCCAGCCCTGGAACATGCACCAGCCCCAGAGACAATGGCTCCCTACACCCGTCTCTGCCAGCACATCAGCAGCAGCCACATCTAAGCTGCCAAGGACACTTGCCTAGATCAGATATATCCTTGTTAACATCATCTCCCTGGACGCCAACTCAGAAGTGCAAGCAGAGCCTGGACCAGAAACCAGCCCTGTGTCCAGGTTCCTTTTCCTCCATCTCACTTGACACTAGACAGCCCCAGACATCCTCAGTGGATGAGAGAAGCCATGCCTTGAATCTGTCTAGTCTGCATAGCATATGGTATATCTTGTCCTGTTACACCCTGTTCTCCTTCCTGGAAGGAAGATATAATAAGCTGTTCTGACTGAGCTCACATGGGTGTAGAGATCTCCCCAAGGTCATTGAGGACCTGGGATTGATGGATGCAATGATCATCTTTTCAAGGTGGTTCAACACCAATTCTAGGAGATGTTGATAGAAATGGAAGCTCCGTCACCATGCCCTGTGTCTTTGAGGCCTAGCAGGGGTGTGAGGAGAGGGGTAGAGAGGGTGGTGTGGGGAAGAGACCTCACCTGGCACCATCTGGTGTATACCCCCAAGGAAGAAGTAGGTCAGGAGGGGGAAGAAGGAGGAGTAGAGACCATTGACTGCAGGAAGGTTAGCCAGCAGTGCAAATGCCATGCCTGCAGAAGACAAATAGAGGGAGGCTTAGCTCAGGGAGCATCTGGTTCACCAAGGTCTCAGAGATGGGGAAAGAAGGGGATGGGGAGGGCAGTGGCCAGCTAGGCCTGGCTGGGGGTATTCTCACCTTGTGGAACCTGTATGCAACCTCCACTGAGTCCGCCCAGCAAGTCAGGGATGATGTAGTCTTTGATCTTGTACTTGGGGAGCCAGGAGAGCACAGGCAACAGCCCGAACACAATGGCTTTGAACTTGGTCGAGGAACACCTGGAGGAGAAGAGGTCATTTGGTTCACTCATTCTCAGTGCACTCAGTAGTCTGAGTGCAGCATCCTGTGCTGTGGGATGTGGGGAGAAAGCTGTTCTTTACACCGGGGAGTCCAGCAATAAACTGGGGCATTGTTGCTGGCTCTCCACTTGGGAATTTTGGGAGACTGGGCTTTGAGCTGTTGATTTTATGGTAGCTCAACCTTCTTAGGATGCCAAGTTCTTAGCAATCATGTCAAAAAGATAACCTCTGTTGTCCTTCTGAGGTGCACTCTGTCAACTTGCTGTCTCCTACATATGGTGAGTCTAGCATGGGTGTTCACCACTGGCAAAGCACTGGAGTGCAGAGAGAGATGGGAGAGCCATTCCTTGGCCAATAGGGTAAGGAATATTGATGGCTACTACTTGTAGGATACCCTGAGACCCTTTCATAGAAACTCATGAGTAGCAGAAACAAGGGTTTACAAGCCTGAGGGTGACAGCCAGTGGATTGATGACTTGGGGTGGGGGTTGCTTTTCTTCTCTCCAGTGAGGGAAGTCAAATGCTCTGGGTCCCTCTGGTGACTCATGGACCTAGTCTGATTAGGCTTCCTTTCCTGCCCCGCACCAATCTTTACTCTGCGGTTGCTTAACAATAGTTTCCCTGACATTGGGGCACCTGGATGTCACCCAAGACTGAAACCAACACAGACAATGCTTTGTATCCTGGAAAGTCTAGGCAGATTTTTTTTTTTTCTTTTTCTAGTCCTGATTAAGTTTTCTGCAGAATGGCATCTCCACCAGCCAGCCTGTCAGCCCAGCCTCTTCCGGGGCTTGTGGTGCTTCTTACGCCCAGGACATGGTAAATGGCTTCATGCATACCTAAAAGCCTTGTGCTAAGAGGCAGCAGCCCTGCAGGAGCTCTGACAGGTTTGCTTATGGCAGAAAAAACTGGACTCACCGGTAGACAGTTGGCTGAGAAAAGGATACAACTCCCATGCCCAGCCTTCTAGCACCTCTGCCATATGCCAGGCAAAGCCACCTAAGTCTGAAAGAAGTGCTGGAAAAAGAGGCTAGGACGGAATTGAAGAGGGGAAGGGAATTAATTCTCTAGACATTCACTCACGCATTCATTCATTCAACCAGTATTCATTGGAACACCTCCTGTGTGTGCGGCACTACTCCAGGCCTTTGTGACAGTGTCATGGGAATTGTTAGCATTCTGCTTTCCTTTATAGTTTGATTTATCCCTAACTTTCAGGAAAAATCAGATCCTCCATTGCCCTCAGGAACTAACAACCTAAATGCAAACTCCTTGACCACAAAGACTGGCTGACCCATCTCTGTGAGGTGTACAGCTCTAGGGACAGAGCTCAGACACTGAGCACACAACTCGGGAGCATCACCGAGCAGAGACGGAACCTCCCAGGAGAAGAAGGGTTGGTCTAGGACTTTTAGTAAAGACTCCAGTGGGTGATTCCCCCGGCCTCAACCTGTTCCACCTGCGGCTCCACTTCAGCTGCTGCCAGTGACCTCAATCCAGGTAACTGAATCAGCTGTTTCCCCAGGGGAGCAAGGGAGTGTAAGGTCTTCCAGAAGTCGGTTGGGGGTAGGTTAAAGCCCTTGGCCTCAGGCCTCTTGGGTATGATGTAGACCACCCTGTTTAGCCCCTTCCTTCGAGGCAAGGAAGCACAGTGCACCACCACAATCCAGGGAGTTAAGAATGAGAAGAGCCTGGAGGCTGCTGGTGAGGCCTCTTAGTACAGCCTAGGCATTTAAGGCCTCCTCTAGGATTTCTTTCAAGCAGATGAAAGAAGGACCATCCTTGAGGGGATGAGGCTTGGGGAGATGGTGCCTCAGGTGCCTTTTGATACACAAGGAATGGAGCATGGGGGAGGGGTGTAGGTGTTCCCCATCACCGTAGCGCATCTTTATAGAGGTCCTCTGAAGACCAAAGAGAGGCGTAAGAGGACAGAGTCTTCAGGAGACTCTATGTAGGGAACAGAAACACTCTACAACTTTCTAAAATGGCTAATGGTTATTGTTCCTCCTCTCCATCCTCCTAAGGGTCCATGAGCTCCATCCTCCCTAAGGGTCTCAGAGTAGATGAACTTGCAGGCATATATTCAGATTTCAGAATCTCCCCTCCCCCAGGGCTTCCCTAACCCCTTGGGTACTGGTCCAGGAGCCCTGACTGCAGCAGGATGGATTTTGGAACAGAGGAAAGAGGAGTCTGGGCTCTGGGCCACGTTACCTGAAGGTGTTTCGAAGTTTCTCTCCCACCGGGTAGGTGCGGTCTTTCTTCTCAAACTCATCATCGAAGAGAGAGAGGGAATACGCAGCTCTGTCTACCACGTAGCGGGGCCTGGGCTGGCTCATGTCTGGGGCATTGACAAGCTTTAGGAGAAGCAGGAGTATGGAAAGGTGAGGGGCATCCCTTCTCAGTGCCAGCCCTCTCTCTCTCTGCTCCACACTGCTCCAGAGATTTATTCCAATCTTCCCGCCCCCATCCAGCGGGGTGCCTCCCTTCCTCAATCAAGTCTTTCCAACAGACTCACTTCTTCTGGTGGCCTTCCTTCTCAGGCACTGATGATACACACACTCGACCTGGCTGTTTTGCTTGGCAGCCAGCACGTGGCTGGCACTCCACACCTGTGACATCACTGTCACTCCCGCTGAACACCAGGCAAAGAGGAGGTGGGAACACGGACAGAAGTCACAGCCGGTTTCCACACACCAATCCTAATCCCTTTAGGCTGGGATGGTTTCACAGACTGCTTCCTGCCCCAGGCCTCCTGTTTCCCAGGTAGAAGGGCTCATATCATTCAGCCAGTTAACTTGGAACAACTGGGAAAACAGCCTACCTAGATGCAGGGGGATAGCCAACGTGACCTCAGGAGGACCTTTGTTAGATAAGACTCCTGCCTAGGACTTCACCAACTGGTTCCCTCTGGGAGGACAATGGCGTGCTTGGGGGAAGTCTGGATGGTCAGCTCCAGCTCTCACCCACAGCTTCCTGTGCTAGCCTTTCCTCCACCCTTGTGTACTACTGGAGTCTCTCTCCTCCTTATGCTTTGCGCAACCTCACTGATGTTCCAGGAGCTGAACTAGGTAGAGCCTGGTGCCAGGGCCCTTGGGCCCTGAGGAGTTCCCTGTGAGAATGCTTCCTCCACCCTCCCTCCCTTCCTCTGACCCTTGCCTGAGTCCCTCCAGCCCTGCTGGCAAAAGCTATGTAGAGGCCCTCAGGGGAGGAGGGAGGGAGGGAGGTCTGAGGCTTACATTTGAGAGGTCCCAGGGAATCTGGGTGACTGTAACCACAAAAGATTTAAGATAGAGTTGAAGATGTGCAACCACAGAGGGACCCGCTCTGCCGGACTTCCTAGGCCTCAGGGGAGTGAGCTGGCATATGCCTTTTTGGGAGAGAACTCTAAAAGCACCTGAGACTCCAGGGACCCAAAACTGGTCCTGGCTTTGTTGGAAAGCATAAAAGAGTGATATAACCCCTCATCAGCAGTGGGGGTTCAGGTAACCATGATGGCCAAGAGGAAATTAAGAGAAAAGGAGGGCCATTGAGGGTCTTGGTTGAGGAAGTTGTGTTTGAGTTGATCAGTATATTCATTCTTTTGAGACAGCTTTCAGAAATGGCGGTTGAGGGTTGGACTGTTAGTGAAACCCAATGTTGACACCCACCAGAGGGTAAAATGGGTGGGTGAGCCTATTTGCAGAGCCCCTGCCCAGCTACTTGCCTGGTATTTAGCATCTACCAAATGCTTGCTGAGTGAATCAACCAATGGGGTTTTGGAGGAGACATGGGCAGAAATGAGTAAGGGCCATGGTATGTGAGACACGCAGTGGGAGAAACTGAAAACAGCCCAAGTTTTAGAGGCAGAGTGACCTGGGTTCAAAGGTGCAGTTTCTTCATCTGTAAGTGGGGATAATAACAGTCCCAGGCTGGTGCTGCGAGGATTATGTGAGCTTGTGTGTGACGAGTCAGTTTCCAAGGTTCCTAGTGAATGGTAATAACACTGATTATTATGATTATGATGGGAGGATGCTTTCTTCCTTATGAGACATGATTCTCCAGCAACCAGTCTTCATGCTTCACAGAGCAGCATGGCGGCTTCCTTCTTCCAACCTCCCTGGAGTCGGCCAGGGTCTGGCTTTCCAACTGGTTTGCTTGACAGACTCTTTGGGAACAGTGAGTGACAAATATGTCTCCTCAGAGGAACCCATAGTGCCAGGCCTGGCTTTAGAGATGCTTGGGGAGTGTGTCCCCGGCCACTGAATACAGCCAAAGAACTGGCCAAAGATTTCAAGATGACGGACGAAAACAAGGCCACTTAGAAGAGGACAAGAAGGAAGGAATCTTGCTTGTGTGACAGACAATAGGGCGAGGGTGGGGGAGTAGGCTGAAGGATTACCTCAGGCTATTTTTAAAGGCTATCAGTTCAGATAGCCCACATTTATGAGGTGGGCTATCCCACACTGTTATTCCACACCGCCCACCACCCCCATCAGCTCTCCCATTTCCTCAGTGGTATCTTTCTCCTGGCCACCCACACATTCCCTTCCTCCACTTGTCCCCATCCCCAGTCAGTTCCTTCCTTATTCTCTCTCTTTTCCTCCTGTGCAGGGCCTTCACCCTACCCCCACCCTCCAGGTCTGACTTCTCTCAAGCACCTTCTTAACTGAAAGTTTGGTCACCAATGCTACTCTTCCAGGCATGTATGTCCTGCTGGGAAAACCCAGTTGTCATTCCCAGAAAGATCAAATCCAGGCTCCTCTTTCAGGCCAGTTGACTGGTCCCTCTGCTCCATGGAGACAGGTTGTTCACCCCAAGCAGGCTTGGGTCTCTCTCCAAAGTTTCTCCTCACCCTAGGTGCTCTGACTCATTGCTGTCTTTCTAGACTTGCCTGTCCTCAAGACCTGTTCAAATTCCCCCCACCCCACCCCATCCGGAAGCCTTTCCCACCACCCTCATCTAGAATGACGGTTCTTTCTCTCACGTTCTCCTTCATGGCTTGGCTGTCTTAAGTACTGTGGTGGGCTTCAGCCATTCCTGGAATTGTCTAGGGAAGGGAGGGAGGAAAGGGCACCAGTGGGAATCCATTAGAGAGAGATGGGTGCGTGACTCAGCATGGTCTCTGCCTCTCTGGGCAAGACTTCCCTGCAGACGGAACTTTGGGAGTCCCCAGTGACACAGGCTAACAGGAGGAAAAAGTCTCTTTGCTTTTGGGAATCCTAGTCTGCCCGTCTCCTATCCTCTTCCTCTTCTATTCCAGGACTAGGGTGTTGCAGGAGAACAGGGTTTTTCACAAACCTGTTTATAAAAGGGAGAAACCAGCAGTTGCTTAAAGCCAGGATGTTTGTCTAGCAGGGGATTTGGAGACTGCGCTGATCCAGTTCTCTTATTTTGGGCCCGAGGAAACTGAGTCACAGAGAACAGCTGTTGGGTGTGAACCAGGTCTTGACAATGACTCAAATGCTTCTGGTGGATGGTGGAAGGGGCTCTGGACTTCAGGGACCACACTGATGTGTGTTTCCTGATGGCCTTCTGGGTTCTGTTTCTCCTCATGAGGACATTGCCCGAGTCTGCCTCCTATCCCGGCCTCAGCTTCATTGGCATGACAACAGAGTTGCATGTGTAGGCTCAGAGGCAACCCTGGTTCCTGAAGTGGAGGTACCTTCATCATACTTTCTGTCTTCAGGAAGGGAAGGCTGAGGTGAGGTGGTCATAGCAGGGACAGCCCCTTCATCCCCAGTCAGTCCTTCAGATCTTGGTGCCATGGAGTAAGGGGGAGTGTGAGATGGGAAAAGGGGTGAGCTGTCACAGTGGAGAGGCCTCAACCTCTTGTAGATGGGCCTCAGAGAGCTAAAGGAGCCTTAAGATGTTGGGTTGGGTGGGAAGGCCAAAGAGATGATTTTGGGGATCAAGAACACTTGTTGCTGTTGCAGAAAACTGGGGTTCAGTTCCAGGAACCCACATGGTGGCTTACAAACCCTGACTCAAATTCCAGGGAACCTGACAGCCTCTTCTGCCCTGCAGGCACCAGGCACACTCATGATACACATACATACGTACATATATACATACATACATAAAGGCAACACACACGCATATAAGATTTAAACCTCTAAAACAACAACAACCACCACAAAAAAAGAGCAAAGACAGTGAGAGAGATATCAGGAACACGATGATTTGATCCCTGGTTAAACCGTCCTGGTGGGCCCAAGTGTTCTGTGGGCGTAGCTGTGCATTGAGCCCACTCCAACACACAGTGTGTGGCTCCTCACTTCAATAGACTGTAGAGGGGCTCTTTAAGAAGGGGAGGAGGAAGAGGAGAAAGAGGGGGAGGGGGGAAGAGGGAGGAGAGAGAGAAGGAGGGGAAGAGGGGAGAGAGCGGGAGGAGGAAGAGGGGGAAGGAGGGAAGGGAACATGTGGTCACATAAGCAAGTCCTAGATCCGGGGCCAGGGAAGGAGTAAGGTCAGCCTGAGGCTAGAGGAATCCTAGAATCTTGTAGAGCCTAGGAGCTAGAAAAAAGGGAGAAAGGGACGCTTCCCTCTAATGAGCTCAACAACAGCAACAAAAAACCCCACTGGACCCCCCCCCCAAGCTTGTGTCCAGCTAGGTGTGTGAGTCCCCTCAGGAAGCTTGTTGGGGAGGAGGGTGCTCAGCACACACAATGCCCACGGGAAGGGATTGCAGGGAGGCCTGGCCCTGGAAGCAAAGTCAGTTCTGGGCATTATTATGATCACTGTCACTGTGGAAACTTCCCTTTGTACTCTGCACCTCAGGCAGCTCCCGTGGCCGTCCTTTTCCTTACCGGACTCTGTGCTTCAGGCACAGGCCCTCACACTCCCAATGTGAAGGGAGATAGTCTTTTCTGTAGGAGAATCTTTGGGAACACAGAAAGGTAAGGGCTGTCTATGGATTTCTGTCACGTCTAGAGGTGACCCTGTCCCTATAGCTCAGAATGACTTCCTTCCTAAGCCCTGGCTGGGGGGGAGGGCACCTCAGGGGAATTGTTCCTTGACACACCTGTGCCAGACACTGGGGCAGCCCTAGCTTGGCAGATCACAGCTGGCCTTATCACAGGTCTCTGCCTGTCAGATAGATATGTTCTGGGGAGTCACCTTGAGGTCCCCTTTGCGTTAAGAGCTTGCCCCCTGCCTTCCTCATCTAGGGTAGGTATCCCAAGAAAGGGCATTCTTCTTCTACGGCCCATGTAGGGGTATGAGTTGGTTGACAGGACAGAAAGGTGGGATCCTTGCTGGAGACAATGTTCCTGACAGGAAGAGGGAGCCTCTAGAAGCCTGTCACCCCTAAGACATTTTGAAATACTCTTTCTCTTATCACCAGGTTTCTTGAGCAAATCTGCAGTCCCCTTCTAGGCCCAGGCTGATGTCCTCCTTTGTGATCTAAAGGAGATGTACCTAAGGCAAATGCTGACTCTCTGGCTGTTTTGGGACTGTATCCTGTGAAGACGGCTCATTGCTGTGGCATTCAGGCCTCCATTCCTTATCTCCAAGCCCTCTTGCCCATCTGCTCCCCATGTTGAGAAAAGATAAACTGAGACTAAGTCCCAGCAGAGGAACTGAGATGTGCACCAGGTCACGAGGTTAGAATCTTAGAAAGCCCTAAAGAGATGGTTGAATCCAAGAATCTAGGCCAGAATTCCAGGTGGCATTGAGGAAAGCTGTCTCCCTGGAGGATTGTACCTTTCTTTTTTTTTTTTTTTTTTTTTAAGATTTATTTATTTACTGTTTATACAGTATGCAGAAGAGGGTACCAGATGTCATCATAGATGGTTATGAGCCACCATGTGGTTGCTGGGAATTGAACTCAGGACCTTGGGAAGAACAGTCAGTGCTCTTAACCTCTGAGCCATCTCTCCAGCCCCGGATTGTACCTTTCAAGTCATGACTGCATCACCTTCCAGTTGACTCACGTCCAGCTGGTCCCCATTTCTTTCATAAGCCTCCTCAGTTATTTTGTATAATTTGACACACTCTTATAAGTATAGATTTTATGTCACTCGGCTGGAAGCCTTGGAGTACTAAGAGATAAAGGGATCAGCTTTGCTTCAGGATTTCATACAGTGAGCCCCAGGTCAGGACAGACCCCAGAATGTCCTAGGAAGGCTGTCATAGTAGGTGGATCTGGTTCTGGTATGGGCTGGTCTTCATGCTGCCCAAGCAGGCTCTGGCCGGGTTCTGAGAGCATGTTTGGGGGTGGTGGTGGTGTGCTTCAGGGGCTCTGGGAGAGGATCACCTTTGAGTGAAAACACATCGGTAGGGAGGAATTCCTTTCTCAGTCTGCCCTATTTCAAGGTGAGGTAGGCTTTGTCACACAAAGGGGCACAACCTTAAAGCTGGTCTTTTCTAGGCACTCAGTCCTAACAGTAAATTCAGTTGAGTAGTTGGTCTGCGATGCTAAAAGATTGGCTTGGTTTAGTTTGGGGAGCCTCTGAGTTAATTTCCAGAAGCAGAGACATGGTCTAAAGACACCTTAGGTGGGAAGTTCAGGATCTGGGTGCTTATGACCCAGCTCCTCACTTACTGACACAGACTCTTCCTCTGAGAAGCTCTGCTTACAGATAGAGCCCTGCTCATGCGCCACCTGCCCGATGGAGCCTGTCCACTCCTTATTGTCTGTCCTCTGTCTACCTTTTTCAGCTTCACAGAAGTAACAGGGACCGAACTGTTACAGCTCACACTAAGTACCCTGAACTCAGGGAAAGTAAGTGAGGGAATGAGGGTGTCTACAGAGACAGGGGACAGTCACATGGATGGATGTACAGAGTTCTGGGCTTTCAGAACTTGTAAAGAAGTAGCAAGAGCAGGTAGCTGGATACTCAAAAGACCCAGGTGCCCTAGGAAGACCCAGGCTCCATTTTTCCCCCCTGAAAGGCCTTGTTTTACCCACTCTAGCTGAGTGTCGCTGACCAATGCAGTGTCCGTTCTCTTTATGTCTCAGCTAAATTCAGCCTAGCAGCTGAGGTCTTTACGGTGGGCTCCACATAGGGCAGGACTGGAGAGCTGCTCATAGGCTCAGAGTATTGGCAAGCCCCCACCCTATCATCTCTCTTTTGGAGGTACCCCTAGGGTCTGATCTCTTCTCTGGATAACCCCCAACCCTTAGGGTGGGTTGGGCTGGCTAGGGCTTACCTCTGAGTGAGCAGAGCCGGCTGGGCAGGGCTGCAGGTGTGTCTGGGCAGCGGGTAGCAGGCAGCAAAGAGGTGTTCCTGAGGTGTGTGAAAGGGCTCTGCTCAAATAATCCAGGGAGGCGTTTATAAATAACTTCACCTCAGGGCCACGGGTGAGCCCCGGCTTCTGATTGGCTGGGAGGGGAAGTGGTTTTGAACACTACACCAGAGCTAAGCCTAAGGAGATAGGAAAAGGAGATAAGGGGAAAAGGTCCCAAATGAACAGCTCTTTTTTTGTTTTACCTGAGGAGCAGGGCTGTTTCTGATGGGAGGTTGGCACTTCCTAAATCCACCCTGAAGACAATAGGTCACATTCAGCGGGGCCACTACCCCACAGACTCCCCTAAGGCGGTCAGCAGAGGAGGGGCACCAGGCAGATTCCTCTCTGAACCTGCTGTCCTGCTACTTATGGGGCTGGGGTCAAGCCACACAGCCTCTTGGACAATGGACACCATTGAAGGCATCTGAGGGCTGGGGCTCTGGGGCTCTTGCTTTGAAGGCTGGGGACAGTGGACCTCTGAGAACTCTGGGAAAGGGCATGAATGGTGTCTGGAGGCCCCGAGGGTCTTGAAATACTTGGTGCTGAGGTGGAATCTTGGTATTTAGTTTTATCCCTGATCTTAAATCATTGTGAAATTTGCCTCTGAGCAGTGGGTACAGTATGCTCAGAACCATCAGGGGTGTATGAGGCTCAGAATTTCTATGGAAAAGGAGCTCTAAAAAGTGTACCCATAGCAAATTTAGGCAAAATGTTCTGGAAGCCAGCAACTGTCCACATCTCAGGCTCCACCCCTAGAAGGAGCTGATGTAGCTCAGCCAATGGCCATGCTTAGATGCTCTGCTTTGGGGGCAGAGCTGTGGGTTCCATGGCTGTAGATGCACCCAGAGACCTCTGAAAGCTGTGTGGGAATCCACCATGTGGGACTCCTCTCTGATCCCAGGTGGCATTTCTTTTTTTCAAGGCATCTTGTACTAGACTATCCTAGCCCTGAGTTGCCCTTCTACCTCTCTAAGATAAAACAGAAGCTCTGAAGTATGATGGAGTCCACAAAGGGGCACTTCAGGAAAGCACTGTTGGAAGTGTCCCTGGGAAGGCAAAATGAATTTGCTTCAGTACATAATAGAGACTCAACAAATATTTGTTGAATGTATGAAAGTATGAATTGTCTACAAGCCCAACCCAAGGGATAGTTTGTAGATGCATTGCTTATGGGGACTAGGGAAACACCCAAGGTCACTCAGAGTTGTCAAGGTGTAGCCAGATAACTTGCTAAAGAAATCCAGAAAGCAAAGGACCCAAGCATGCCTGCCACTATGGTGAGGGAAGGGTGTGTGGGTGAGCACGGTGTTCATGCTCCTGCATAGACAGCATGTCCCATTCCTGCAGCATTTCTTGCCACAGTATCATAATATGGAGCATAGCCAGTGGGCATGATGAGCTCATGTGTCAGCCTTTCAAACTTGCTTACCTTATGAAGATGTTGGTGGGCAGATCCGGGCTTATTTACTTTTGTATTTGACCACCCAGCCTGTTGCTTAAAATACTCATTAAGACTCCACTATGAGTCTGTGAAGTGGGTGAATGATAATATGATGGAGTCTTTGAACAAAGCAAAGCCTAAAAACAAGAATCTGTCCATTGGCACCCATCCCCGTCCAGTGCAGTGGGCAGTCTGGCCTGATCTGCATTTTGGCCAGGAAATTCCTAGAAAGTGGATGAATCATCAGACTCATTCTGCAGCCAAGTGAGAGAGGCCATCGGGATCAAACAGTAGGTCTCTTTGCTGAAATACCATGTTTATCAGGGAAATTTTGGCTGCACTTTTGGGCAGAGAGTGTACTACCTAGTTGACTGGGACAACCAGGGTTATCTGAAGATATCTCTTTTAAATGACCCTTAGATATTCTGGGCTACCACCCAGTCTAGTGTGAACTTTATTAACTTAGCGAGTTCTCTCTGAGCCCTGTCTGGCTTGCTATAGTATCTTTCAATTTTCATACAGGCTATCTGATTTAATTCTAGAACCAACTATGTGGCATACACACATTACTCTCATGTTTAATGAGTAAACAGAGATAGACTAGAGAGAAACACCTTGCGATCAGAAAGATCTTCATGGAAGAGGTGGGAAGTGGATTCGGTTAAGTGTCTGCTTGTTCTATCACTGTGCCTCTGAATCCATAGAAGCAAGGGTGGGATGCTAAGCCACACCCACCTCTTTGATAACCATCAGTCGGGCTTTTGAACAAGTCCTAAGGGGATCTGGAGGCAGATAACTGGGGCCTACAAAACAACGTGGGAGCTCTTTGGTACTTCTCTTAACTTTTCCACAGTTTCAGAAAAATTCTAGACAGGGAGGCTTTACGTCATTGGACAAGGCAAATGAACTCAGAGGCTCCTTTGAGAATGAGTTATAGGGGAGGCTCAGAATGGAGGATCCTGGACCAGCAGTGGTACCAGCAGGCAGGTGACCCCGAGGCCTGAAAGGGCATTTGGGAAGTATATGGGATGGGACAGTTAGGGCTGAGGAGGGACATGAAAATATAGAGAAACAGACAGGACACAGAGACAAAGAAATAGAGACACATCCTCTGGAATAGAAAACAGTGAAAATACTCACACCCTCAGCATCCAGCCTTGGGTTTCATTAGCTCACTAATGTTTGTTTTTATGACAAAAGCCAGCTGACCCCCTCATTTCCCTCTGGAGCAGGGTAGAGTCTTCTTTGGAAATATCCATTTTACTCTCACTTTAGGGCTGGA